>CM029392.1:3714387-3841887 GCA_017165825.1 Hepsetus odoe
GGAGGATCGGGGTTCGAACCCCTTCCCAATAGATTGCCCTGAGGTACCCTTGAGCAAGGTGCCGTCCCCGTCCCGCTCCTCCCTGCGATGGGCTGGCGACCTGTCCAGGGTGCGTCCCCCGTCCTCGCCCTGTGTGCGCTGGGTTGGACACCAGTGCGACCCCATTTGGGACAAGCGGCAGATAATGGATGGATGGATGGATAGACCCAAAAGGAGAAAAACTGAGCCAAACAAACTTTAGTCCCTAGCTGCTGTTATGCTAAAAAAATCAGTGGACTTGTGCAAGTTAATCAGGAAGCAAGATGCTGAAGTTGTTTTCAGGAGAACTTATTTATTTGTTTACAGAAGTGACTATTCACATTCTGGGGTATGGGTTTGGACTGTACATAATTTCTCTAACTTCAATAGTTAATGCAATTTGTTTAAGCTTGATACTTCTGTGTTTTACAGTTTTTAACGGGATCTCACGCTGTTTTTTGGTAAAACATTTACAGCATTTAGCAGACGCTCTTATCCAGAGCAACTTCCATGTCCTAATTACAGGGACAGTCCCCCCTGGAGCAACTCAGGGTTAAGGGTCTTGCTCAGGGACCCAGTGGTGGTAGTACTAGAGGTGGGATTCGAACCTGGGACCTCTTGATCCAGAGACAAGTACCCTACCACTAGACCACCGCCACCCATACCGCCAACCAATACAGGTATATTATGCAATGTTACTCACCTTTCTGTATTGATACAATATTATTTATACAGTACTGTTAAAAAACAGTCAGCAGGTGATGGAATATAATCCATGTAATAGCTGTGGCAAATAAACAAACTATGACACTCTAAACAGCTCACCATATAACTATTCTAAAAATCTTTTTTCATTCTTACTGCTTTTCTCCATAAATATAATGTAATGTTTATTCATATTTTGGCAGGATAAATGATTGCAAGCAAGTTGCTTAGGTGCTAAATATCTGCAAAATTGTGCACTCCAAATATGAAATATATTTCATACATAATGCAAGAAACTTTTCTTGTTTCTTGTTTTTTTTTTCCATTATGAATGAAACATGTTTCATATTTGGAGTGCACAATTTTGCAAAAGTACAAAGAACAGAGGAGAACAACAACAAAAAAACAACTCCAATTCAAATTTGTAAGACAATGGTCATTTCAGGGATATTTAAGATAAAAAATCTTAAATTATAAATAAGAACATCATATCAGAACATTACTAATCATTTTTTTTTTTTTTTACAATATACACTGCCTGTCCAAAAAAACAGTCACCAACTGGATTTAACAAAGCAAACAGGTAAGAGCCTCCCATTGGATAATTAATGCATGGATGATTATGTCTCAGCTGCAACAAGTTATTTATCCCGAACTGATGCAGTGAGCAGCTTCTCATTACTTAAACAACCATGTCAGAAGAAACATCCTGTGGTCATGGACGTGATGTTCATCTGTTTCAGAAGGGTCAAATTATTGGCATGGATCAAGCAAAGAAAACATCTAAGGAGAGGCTGAAACTACAAAAATTGGATTAAGAATTGTCCTGCACATTATTAAAAACTAGAACCACCATCTCCGTGGACTGATGAATGAAAATGTGGTCATAAAAAAAATCTTGAATGTCCGTGATTGGCGATCACTTAAACCTTTGATGAAAGCAGAACTCATGGCTGTGTTCAATAGTGAAAGCAAGAGCGTTTCCACGCGCACGGTTTGAAGGGAATTGAAGGGATTGGGATTAAACAGCTGTGTATCCTTAAGAGAACCACTGATCAGTCAGGCTAATCACAAAAAAGGCTTCAATTTGCTAGAGAGCATAAAGCTTGGACTCTGGAGCAATGGATGAAGATCATGTGGTCTGATGAGTCCAGATTTACCCTGTTCCAGAATGAGGGGCGCATCAGGGTAAGAAGAGAGGTGCGTGAAGTGATGCACCCATCATGCCTAGTGCCTACCGTACAAGCCTGTGGGGGCAGTGCTGTGATCTGGGGTTGCTGCAGTTGGTCGGGTCCAGGATCAGCAATGTCATGTGCCCAAAGAATGAGGTCAGCGGACTACCTGAATATACTGAATGAGCAGGTTATTCCATCAGTGAAGTTCTTCCCTAATGGCACGGCCATATTTCAAGATGACAATGGCAGGATTCATTGAGCTCAAATTGTGAAAGACTGGTTCAGGGAGCATGAGACATCATTTTCTCTCATGGAGTCCAGACCTGAAACCCATTGAGAATCTTTAGGATGAGCTGGAGAAGAGTTTGCATAGTGGTCCAACCCATCATCTCCATAAGATCTTGGCAAAAAATTAATGCAACACTGGACAGAAATAAATGCTGTGAAATGGCAGAAGCTTATCGAAACAATGCCCCGACGAATGCCTGTTGTAATCAAAGTTAAAGGCGGTCCAACCAAATATTGACTTTTATTGACCGAGTATGTGATTTTTTTTTTTGGACGGGTAGTGTAGCTGACTTTTACATGGGGTGAGCCCTTCATGATCAACAGATACAAAGCATTGGGGGAAAAATTATTTTAGATTAATACGCATTAAAAATTTCAATTTGAAAAATCAGGAGAAATTTAGGATAGCATGGAAAATGCAAGGAAAAAAAAAAGAAAATAAATCATTCTTATATTTACATTAACATTTTACTGCAGACAGTATGAATCCAGGATATTTTAGGTTTTCTCTGCCCATCTTCATTTCGTACATGCATATACAGCCTCCCGCTCTTTAGGGCTGCAACATAAAAAAGAGTTGAAATGAGGATCATTTAGAATGAGGATCATTTCTTACAGCTGCTACATTTATACAAAATGCTGCAGGTCCAGAGACTTCAAAATCATAAAGCACTGCTCACACCCAGCTAAGTGCTGCAAACAGTTCCGTAGCCTAATGACCAGGACAGAGAGACTCAAACAGACTGCTCTTCTCCGGCCCATAGGATTCCTAAATCAAGATAATGTGAATAAGCAGCACCTACAAAGACTCCTTGTGGGTCTGTAGTCACTGTACAAAACATATTTAAACAAACACATACCCTTCATTAACCATGCTCCAATCTACACACTCCGTAATCCTTACATGCTCTGAGACCTACACTCCTCATCTTTCCATTTGCAGACTATTTGCACATAACCTCTTTACACTTCCGTCATTACATTTTTCTGTACACAATTACTGTATATCCCCATACTTCTTTCTGTTCTTTTTTTTTTTGGATATTTGTACTTTCAAATATATTTTGCATTGCACCTGCATTATATTCCTTTACAGCTTTTCTATCTTGATCAAATTTATTTTCTGTTATTTTTATTTTACCTTATTATCTTATTTTATTGTTTTATTTCTATTGAATCTTTATTATTATTATGCTTGTCCTCTGTGCTATTTCCAGAACTAGTTCCCTTTTTCTTTCCATGTCCTTAAACAGTCTTCCAGTGTTTTACAGTGACTCAGGGATTCGTTTGACTGCTGGCTGGACTTGTATAACTTTGGATGTGACAAAAAAAGAATGCAGTTTCAAACAAGTGATGTCAACAGGTTGTCATGAAAAAGAAATATCTGTGTCAGACTGAGTCATTTTGGAGCAAAGATGGGCAGAGCATCTTCAGTTTGTTAACAAAAGTGTAAGAAAATGATTCAAATCTTTAAAAATATTGTTCCTCATGGAAAGGTTGGAATGAGGTTGCATATTTTGCCCTCTATGTTGCGTAATATCAATAAATGATTCAAGGCATCTTGAGGATTCTTGGTGCATAAAAAACAAGGGCACTAGCCTTGGTTAAACACACTCAAAGGGCACTACATCAAGAACCATCATTAATCAAAAACTGATAGAAGCACACGAGCAAGGGATTACTTTCGGCAAACCTTTGTCCAAAACTGCAATATGGGGATATATGAAAAAAATCAGCATAATTCTTTAGTGTGAAAAAAAAGCTTAATGTTAACTATGTCAAGAACCAACATCAACTTCTTTCAGTCCTTATTTATTGCTGTATTGCGGAGAAATTGACCGCATACCTGTACATATAGGCTTTGTTCAGTTCTTAGTCTTCCTTCATTGCTTTATATTTAGAGGGAATCACCTTGTTGGTGCAACATTATTGCAAAGTGCCAAGATATACAAGGTGTCTAGATAAAGGGGCTCCAAGTTGTCTGCTTGTTGTCTGCAAGCATGGGATCAGCTTCCATTGTTATGTACATAGCATACAATTGTATATATCAACAGAAAAGATGATATGAGGATTTTACCACTGTTGGGGTTTGCTGTTCTTTAGATCAGACTGGGAATACTCAGTGTTTTATTTCCACCAGCGTCATTAGTATGGATCACCTGCATGTGCTGCTAACCACACCAACATTGACTATTACAAACCTAAAAAGAACTGCTGCCAATTTAAAATTTGAATTAACCCCTGACTGCAGACACTCTACTGGATCTCATGTCTTCTACACACAGATATCAGTGATCAAACACTGACATCAGTGGTCAGATACTTAATCTGTCTAGACTGCTTCACCTATAATATATCCTTTTAGTAACATTACTACTTTCTTTCATGTTGTCCTGTGCCAGGCGGAGGAGAATGGGTCCCCCATCAGAATCTTGTTTCCTTCCAGAAATCTAAGGTTTCTTCCTTCAGCTTTAAGAAGTCTTTCCTTGCATCTGTCAGCTTCTGCTTGCTCACCAGGGGCTTGGACCTGCTAAATTAGTAAAACAAACTTTACATGAAAGAACAGTCCTCTGAAACCGGTCAGGTACAGGGTATGGACCGAAAATAAAAGCCAAAAAAAGTTGTTCTTCAGAACCGCTCCTAAATTTATTGAATATATTTTTTTTCTTGCATTAAAAATGCAGGAAAGTTTGGCTCTTTGGAAACAAAATATGAAGAAATGAGGGATGGCTAAAGACTTTTCGAACAGCACTGTATATACAAACAGTCTTACTCTGTGTATTTTGGTTGGCATTTTTTAGCATAAAGATAATTATCTGTTCTTAAGGTTGAATTATTCACACCTCAAACCTTCTTTTATTCATTAAAAACTGTTGATAGCATGTCTTAGTTGTGCTGAATAAGGGAATCTTCATATTTCAGTAATATATCAGTTGGCAATAGTGGCACACATGACAAGGTTACCGTAATAAATGTTAAGATGCCCAGCAAGACATTTTTAAGATTATGTTCTAAAAAATAATTTGTTTACACTTCACTGAAGGTCAGTAAATTAGAGACTACATGGCATGTGCATTAACCTTTCATGACAACTGACTAAATCAAATGCAACATTTATAAAGGCTTTTTTTTGTCAGTTATAAAAGTTTTTTTTTATTTTCCAATAAGAATGACAGGGACTTATGTATAACTTCCATGATGGGGAGTCTGTGACAGAACATATGCATACAGTAGTGCTGATTCAGCTAACTCTGCAAATTAGGGGTTAAAAGTACATTGCATGTGTAATGTAGATGCTCCATTTCCAGCCCTGCGGTGACCTCAGAGGGTTTAAAACTGCCGATGGGTCACACTCAGATCACACTTTCTCCGGCTGCTTACTCTGCTGGAAGACTGAGTGGTAGGAAGGCTCAACTGTTTCAGTTCCACATCCTGCACAGTATCTCTTTCTCCTTCTCTCTTCATCTCATGTGCAACGCCTGCAGATATGTCGATCAATAAAGCCTTATCAGGCAGACTGCTTTAAAGCTGACTGATTCTTTTGAGTGTTTGCCAGATTCTCACATACAACAAAAGCATGTAGAGCACAGGTCACTCCTCTTTATTTTCTCCAAAGGCCACGCTGCAGGGTATGTTTGGGCCAGAAAACACACACACACACACACACACACACACACACGCGCGTGCACACACACACAAAACCACTAAGGCTGTTTAAACAATCATTTTAAAAGCTGTAGACATGAAGCACCATGTGTGTAATCTATACTGACACCATGATTAATTTCTCTACTATGTTTATTTGCCACCATTGATGGATGGTTGTTTGAAGGACATGCAAGGTTTGATCATTTGCATGTGATATTTTCAAATGATTATCCGGTGATTTATGCACACCTCCAAGCATATTCATCAAGTTGTCAGACTGGTTTTATTATTATTATTATTATTATTTTTGGTAAATGTAACTTTTCCTATGCTAAAGTTCTAAAAGAGGTTCTGAAAAAGCTGGGAATTAATATAAAGCTCGAAAAAGTTTCAATGAATAGTCATTAATTCATAGGTGGTTACACTTAAGGATTATGAGGATGCCTCTGTAGTGCTCCTATTAATTTTAAAAAGCCAGTAGGTGTTAATCGTAGACTGCTCATTAATGCTTTATTATGGAGTTAAGAATTTCCCAGAACACCTTTATTTGTGTATTTAATAGTATAAAGATAATGTTATATAACCATTTTAAGGGGCACCGGTGGCCTAGTGGTTCGGGAGTTGCCCTGGATCGGAAGATTGTGGGTTCGATTCCCTCACCAGTAGGTTGCCCCGAGGTACCCTTGAGCAAGGTACTGTCCCCATCACTGCTCCCTGGGCACTTTCAGTAGCTTCCCCCTGCTGCACTTGTGTGTGGGTGAAATGCAGAGGTTGAATTTCATTGTGTTGTGCTGTTCTGCGTTTCCCAATGACAAGGGTTGTCACTTTCATTATTTGGGGCAGCGGTGGGCTAGTGGAGTTACCTTCCAGGAAGACTTTCCTCAGCATTTTGAAGTGTGAGGTTTCTGAGGTCGGGCACTGATCACAATCAAAGTCCCATTTATCCCAGAGGTGTTTAGTTGGGTTAAAATCAATGCTCTGTGCAGGCCACTGGATTATATTCACACCACACTCATCATGGTATGCCATCAAGCTACAAGTTATAAATGTCATCTTGCTTGGTGTTTATAATAATTGTTTGTACTGTGAAGATTTTATCTCTGTAACTCCAACCTGTCATATGTTCATGCATCACAGCAACAATGAAAACAGATCATTTAGAAAGCAGCACATTGCATAGTATTTGAACAAAAGACAAATATAAAATTAGCAGTAGAGTTTTAACTACAGGCTGGAGGAAGTGCTGAACTCCCAGCAGCCTTAGGAAATGCAGGGGTTTCTCTCCTTCCACCAAAAAAAAAAAACGAGCAAAGCATGCATGCAGATTCAAACTTACCCCTGGGCGCATTGAGATTTTTTTCCCTTTTTTTGTTTTTCATTATGATGAATGGATTTTTACCACAACAATTCTGATATATACTGGCTTTTGTTTCTGAGTCTATATATAATGCATTGTGATAAGCCACGTCTGGATGATGAGTCAATATACAACAAAAATGTTATCTAGAATGCAAAAGTACTCAATGAAAAATGCTAATATTTATTAATATATTAATGAGAAGAAAGATAATTACTGGTTGCATATTAAAGTGTAACTGCGGTGCTATGAAGGCAAAGTAATGCCTTTTTTTTGTTATGAAAACATTCTAAAGGGCAATTGACAAAATTCTGATTGAAATTACAAAATTAGTCACTACTTTGTAGATCAGATGCCTCCAAAACTAAATACATTTGTTTTGTGGACCAAATGCACTCTTTTCAAGTTTTGCAAAGCAAGTATCTGCAAAGATCACAACCTTTAAGGCACTTCCTCAGAGCAGAAAAATCAATAAGGTCATATGTGTATGGGAGGCAGCATAAACTCTTACTCATCGTCCTTATGCAACATGGCATCCAACCACTTTGATGAAAGACCAGTTCCAGCTTTGCTTTAAGACTTTCTCAGCAATGTGAGTCACAATAGAGAGCAGAACTAGAAATTAAGGAAAGTAGTAATAGGCACGTTTCACTTTTCTGCTGTTCACATGAAGAATATAAAGCTACCTGTCAGAGGACATACAAGCAGGGAGATTTTTTTGAAACATTAGGTCCACCTCATCATCTCATTTCATCAACAGCCACTTCTGTTCGCCTCAAAAGTGGAAGGTATGTTAAACTCAGATGACAGCAATTCCATTAGGTGATGAATGCCTTGCGATCAGAACAGTCTAAACTTATGTCAAGCTGAGCTCTCATAGGGCTAGCCTGACCGCTTCTGTTTCTGACAGAATATGATTTATCCTCCCTCACTTCGCACTCTTTATCCAGTCATCTTGACAAACATCAGATGATTCCTGTGAATCAGTTTGCAGATTTTAAATAAAGCAGAGTGAAAGGGAATGGATTTTTCAGGGCCCAGAGGGGCCTTACCTTCCCATATACTTGAGCTCGGATCACCTGTGGCTTTAAGCAAAACAGAGAGAGGCATTCACAGTCACAGTTTGCGTTGAGACAGTGATTTATGGGACTCATCCTAGCATGATTCTAGGGATTCTAGAGGCGGTCTTCACAAAAGGATGATGCTGGCCAATGTCAGCCTTGGTAATTGCTTACTTCTAAAAAGCTTTTTGTGTGTGTGTGTGTGCGCATGTAACAGAAGTCTGCAAATACTAAATGCTGTATTAAACCCATTTCTAATCAGTGGGTTTAGCCATTTTAATATGCACCCATTGCTGAGGTTTAATAAACTGCACACATATCTACAAAAACAATAGTAAGGGATGCTCTGGAGCAGAAACATACAAGCTTATAATCATTATGTTTACATAGTTTAAAGCTCTATTAAAAACTTAGTAGTAAGTGAGAGTAAGGTGTATTAGACACTGTTGCATGAGCTCCATTGAACGCCTTGGCATGGGTTAGAGAAATTTAGCTCCACTCAAGATCTTTGAGGTTAATTAGAGTGATGAATCCTAACCAGCATGAGTGAAGCTCCATTAAAAGTCAGTGGGAAGAGTTGGAGTGATGAAGCTCTATTGAACCTCTCTAGGAGGATTTGGAGCGAGAAAGCTTTTGAAGACCTTTGGGATAAGGAGGGAAGTCCATGTTTTTTTGGTTAGCAGTACTGACCTCACTAATGTTCCTGTGAATGAATGCAGTCAGATCTTTACTTTTTTTCTCATTGTTCCAATGTCTATCATAAAGCCTTTTTTCAAATAAATAGGGGCTGTAAAAGCAAATCTGGGAAATTCAGCTTATTCAGCCTATCAGATTGACATTAAATATTAGAAAATTGCTTTAATAGTAAAAGCACGCTGTGATATAAGTATTCACAGTTGTTATACTGAAAATAACATAGCCCTACATTTCTGTACCATGTGACTCTGATTTTGTTCTTTATCCACAGGAAAAAGGACCACTGACCCACCGCTAATAGGTAGTGCTGACCTAAAAAGCATACAGGCTTTGAATACTCTGGCTTTCTAAGTGAAAACTGAAATACTTTTTCTTAATAGTGATGTAACTCTTAAAAGAATGTGTGACATAACATCATGTACATTTAAAAATTATTGGGGGATCTCTAACCACAGCACATCTAAAAGTTCTAGCATCGCAAAGGAGGAAAAAGTGAGGAGAAAATGTGGGTACATGGAAGAACTAGCAAAACCACAGATTTCTCATATATATATATATATATATATATATATATATATATATATATATATATATATATGATTAAATAGAGCAGTGATTGTTACTCTGTTGAGAAAATTAAGCAGCAAAAAATCTTTAGCAATCTTCCATACAAAGCTACATCTCTTTCTGCTGCCTGGCAGCTGAAGCTGAATCACAAAGGTGAAAAATACTAGATATAGCATAATAGATAACAGGAAAAATGTATTTAAAGTTTGAAGGCCTTTTGTAGCTGCTTTCATCTGCCTGTAATTTCAAAGAAAATTTCATCAATTCAATTAAAATATATAAAAAATAAATCTCATAAACCAAAGTTGGTGAAAAATGAAACAATAATTATTATTATTGTAATAAAAGTAATGTGAGCTGAGGTAGGGGATGTTTAAAGTGACAAAGCTTTGCTTGTTTGTTATGGCTCGCAATTGAAGGCTGCAACATAAAAGTGTCTTGCTAAGTTCCCAGGTTTCAGCCCACCAGATTAATTGCACAGAATCACAAAATACTGTTCCCAAAGGCTTTATTTTCATCAGAGTATGTTTCAAGCTTCAGGATTGGTCCTAGCCCACACAAAAACAAGTTTTGTTCCTGAATGAAACCAACTTACCTAAGCACAATCGAGCAAAAGTAGACACCTTAACTCCCTAACAAAAATATAAGCAACAAAAAAACATGGCTGCAGCCTATACGTTTTCCTCTTGAAATAATTATTTCATGGTTTAAACTGCTAAAGCTTGAAAATCCCATGACTATAATAGATTTTTGGCAGCTAGCTGCATCATTAGTCCAAAGGGAGTCTAGAAACTGGCAGGTAATTGGAGAATTGGTTTCATTTGGGGTCAAGTGTTTCTTTGGTTCATAAACAGGTATAAACTATGTTGGAAAATTATGTTGCAACTTGAAGCAAATGTTACAAATGAACCATCAGTAGCTGCAGTTGATGTGCTGGCAGCAAGAAAAATAGGAACGCATAAGAATATAAGTGACTCTGACAAGGGCCCGATTGTGATGGCTGAACGATTGGTGAGGCATCTTCAAAAGAGATGGTCTTGTGTGGAGTTTGCAGAATGCAATGGTTTTTACTTACTAAAAAGGACAACAGGTTAATCGGCAACAGGCTGAGACTCAGTATAACACAAAAGCTACTATAGCACAAATTGCTGAAAAAGCCCATTTTGGCTTCTCAATTTGGTGTTGGTCTGGGGCTGCCGAACTACGGACCAATCAGAGTGCCCAAGCTGACCCCCGTGCAAAGCTGAAAGTATCTACAACGGACAGGTTCCAGAACTGGAAAATGGAGTAATGAAAGGAGGTGGCAGGGTCTGATGTATCATGTTTTCTTTTATATCATGTGCACAACTGGGTGTTTTTCCATCACTTACATGGAGAACAGAAAGTGGAGGCAGTGTGATACCACTGGGAAATTTTCTGCCCTGACATTTATATGGCTTTTGCTTTGGCATGTACCACCTGCCTGAAAATGTTGGCAGGCCAAAGTGTACCCCTGCATAGTAATATTTTCTAATGACAAGGGTCTCCTTGAGCAGGATTATGCCTTTCACACTACAACATTTTAAGGAAGGGTTTAGGGAGCATGACGAAAATTTCATTGTACTTTCAGGCAGTGGGCCTTCACATTCCCCAGCATCTGTGGGAGCCAGCATCCATGGGAAGTGCAGAAAAAATAAATCTAATCCATGGACACCCCACCTTACAAGTAACAAGACTTAAAGGATCTGCTTTCAGCACCTTCTAATGTAAAATATCAGAACACAGGTTAACAGATCTTTAATCCATGCCTTGAAAGGTCAGAGCAGTTTTGGGGGCAGGAGTGGGCCCTGAACAATATTGCAAAGGGGTTTTAATGTTAGTGATGAAAAGTTTGAAGGCCTTTTGCAACTGCTTTCATCTGCCTGTAATTTCAAAGAAAATTTGATAAATTCAATTAAAAAACATAAAAAATAAATCTCATAAAACATTGTTATAATTTTTTTATTATATTTATTTATTATAAAAGTAATGAAAATGAATAAAAGTAATGTGAGTTGAGTATGTTTAAAGCACACTAACTGTACAGCACATCTCGTCATCCAATTAGCAAAGTCTTTGTTATATTGAATTCACAACATCAGACAAGTGAAAGGGCTAATATGCACAGTGATGTGGCCCAGAAGACATCTAGTTTGACATGTTTGTTCCACATGATTAGCTTGCCATCAGCATTCTCACTGTGGCCTTCTTTTGTGAAGTGTTGTCTTTCCTGCCTTTTCCTGCTTTTCCTGTTTCCTGCATAGAGAAATTAGAGCTGAGAGACAGATGCTAACAAGTGATTATTGAGAATTGTATCAACCTTTTTTTTTTTAAAGAACTGACACGTTTTTTAAAAAAAAAGATAATCATAGGTCTAATTCAGTTATTAAGATTTAGAATTTTGATTGTATTCTTTTTCATGGAGGGCGGTACAGTGGCATTGTGGGTAGCACTGTCACCTCATAGCGAGAAGGTCCTGGGTTCAATTCCCAGGCAGGTGGTCCAGGTCTCCCATGTGGGTTTCCACTGGTTGCTCCGGTTTCTCTCACTGTCCAAAGACATGCACGTCAGGTGGATTGGAGATGCTAAACTGCCTCCATGGTGCCTGTGCGTGTGTGTGTGTGTGTGTGTGTGTGTGTGTGTGCGTGCGCGCCCTACGATGGACTGGTGAGCTGTCCAGGGTGTTTTGCCCTGTAAGAGCTGGGATGGGCTCCAGCATCGTCGGTGACCTAATGAGCACAACCAGTTATGAAAATGAAAGAGAGAGGTTGAGCGTTATTAATGGACAGGTTTGCACAAGCCATGATTAATTCAAGGATAATGTCTAGCATGTATCTATTGCAGGCAAAACATTAAAAGTGTGATGTTTGATCACATTTTTAATTTCTTCCCAGTTAATAACAAAAGCCATTTCTTCCTGAGGATGTGGCTGAAATGTAGTAAAAATATCTTAGAAATCAATGGTCAATACATACAGGGTTTCTATGAGCTCTCAAACTATGAAAGGCCCAATCCCTGAGCAACATAATGCACAATCTACACCACAATGCAGAAGCTTTATGCAATCAGCCCTGACATTCCTCAGGTGTTTGCACCGTTCACAATCCATTCGAAAAGCTGTTCGCCTATTCAGAGATACCAAACTATAAGTCAATTTCCCCAGCAACTAGTTCAATTGTGTGAAGATTACCTTTCAAACAATTGCTATGTGAAATGTGCCCCATCAAAATGCTGAAAAAACGTCTTTAAAAACTATGCTCAAAGAGATCCACCTATAAATGGTTTGGACTGCGTCTGTCTTTTCGTGCACCAATTAATTACCATCATTTTCACGGCTGGTTGTCAAGGCAACAGCAGTTTTCACTACTTTTTTCCTCTTGACAGTGTGCAATTACAAATATGCAGCTAGCATTAAGGCTGAGGCCTACGGTATAATTACAGCTGCTTTCCTCCTCCCCCGGTGGCATGTAGGGATCGTGGGGGAGGTATTGTCACTTAGATATTCAAACTGCCTCCCCCACTGGTGCTGATCCAGGCCCATAGAAACAGATACGTAATGGAGCCAGCACTTGAAACTCTGGGTTTTGATACTTTATGCCACGATATGCTATGACTAAGACAAGCTACAGTCATTTTTCAACAGTCATTATGTAATTTTAACAACCTTACTATATGCCATCAACCCACAGGTTTGAACTGGTTGGGTCAAAATGATACCGTGTGGCTAGATCGGATTATTCTACTTGAGTTAATGGCCTAAAATAAACATGAGGTGATGTATGCAGGTCTCTGTGTCAAGAAAAAAAATCTCAATACTGTAATACAATCCTTCTATGTCATCCTATCCTCATTTCCTTATCAAGATATCATCCATAAATCATTTTCTTGCGGTCTTCCTCAGAGACTTCTTTCCTGTTGACAGCTAGTTCTTCTCAAAGGCCAAACCAAGACAGCCAGTCTAACAGCCCCAAGCAACCACATAAAAGAACTGTAGACGCAAAGCAGCCAGCAGCATGAAATACGGCCGTCAGTGATATTCACAGATGCATAATAAACATTTTCTTCTCTTTTAATATTTTAGATATTAGCCAGTCAGCCTAAAGGTCGCATTGATATATGGAGCAGCTGGCACAGCGCCATAATCGAAGATATGAGCAAGCCAAAGCTGGAGAATAAACCAGCTTGTACCAAAACAGGATTCACCTTAACCTTCCAAACCCTCTCTTTCTCTCTCCCCTCAGAGACGAAAAGGCCAGTCCAAACTGCATGTTTGGCTTTCTCGCTACCTTTTTCTTCCTTATTTCTCCCTATTTTATGAGACGTGCACTCTCTGCTGGGACTCAAAGCCGAATCTTATAAAATAGAACAAAACCGTAATAAGCTGTCTGGCAGCGAGCGTGCTCAGGTAAAGTGTCTTCCCATTTTTTTCATGGTCGAGGATCTTCTGAAGGACGTGAATCATTGAATAAACATACCACTTACCTATCCTTGCATTAGAGAGAGTGTGATTAGAGAGAGTGTACCTTGCGTTATATTCGCATTCACCACCCACTTTAGAAATCCCAGCCTTTTAGATTTACCTCGCTTGTTTAGAGATTATAGCCCATCTGATGATGTTTGCCATAACAGCCTTTCATCACTGGTCAGTTTCTAACAACAGGTTTACTGCGGTTTTTATTTTTGAACAATGGACCACTTTCCAGCAACACTCTTAGTCATGCTACACACAGTACCATGCCACTACTATCAGTATCACAGCAGTGCTCAAAGTGGACCACCACTCAAATAATAACTGTGAACTGAGTTCAGAAACTGACCAATCAAGAATAAGGAAGGCTAAATTGCACAGCAGTAGATGTGCTACTGCAGTAGATGTGCTACAATCTGTCCATCTATATTATGGTACCTGTAAGGCGAGTGGTAAAGTGAAAGCTTTCTAACCAAATAGACGGTGAATGCAATATTGTACTCAAATTAAATCAAATCAATTAAAGCCCTCTCCAGTCTCGGATATCTATTGACCATCACAGATTTATTTAATCATTTCCACCTCAAAACACCTGACCTTCTCATGAGGAGTTTGAAAATTAGCAGATAAGTCGAATCAGGTGTGCTGAAGCAGAGAATACTTGAAACTGTGAAGAACCTGAAGCTGAAACTCATGGAAATGATTGATTTCTTGAGCCACGATGATATCACAGCCGATTGCTCTGCAGTTTTGCTGCACACTTTGTTTTTGGCCTACTTTTAAAGATGTCAGAGTGTGCTATGTATCTCCAACACAGATTACTGCCCTCCTTAATAACCTGGAAATAACAATGTTCATTGTTTCCTAACTTTTTCCTCTTAACATCCGGTGCCTGTGCCTCATCTTGAGCAAAAGGGGAGCAGAAAGCAATTTTCACCCCGACTCAACAACAAAAAAACACAATTGCTTTATGCTGAACTCTATAGAAATGAGCTCTCTGTGGGCGTCATGAGCAAACGGGCTGCACGAGTCAGTCTTGGAGGGAGAAATGGCGGCCCGGTTTAAGGCGCGTGGTGGCTGTGGGTGGATTGGCATTTTGATCTGTCTGTGGTGTCTTGTTAGATTTCTCCTACAGTGTTCAAAGGATAATAACCATCAATAGAAGACAGATTTCAAATGCTGTTTTTTGTGTGGCTCCATAGGAAGCAGCAGCCATTTGGACTTGGCATGTTGCAGTGTACTTTTTTGTCTCGCCGCTTCCTTAATGTCAACCGTGGCGGCAAGTGCGGGCGCGTTTTCCTGCGTGTCGATTGCTTTGTTGAAATTTATGTAAACTTGCATGCATAAAATAGCAGACTTCATTTGCTTAACACAATAAGTATAGGGTGTCCTGTTTCATAATGTGGGAATTGCAAGATTTGGGAAGCTACTTTAAAGCAGCATCATTATGTAAAATGGTTGGATGTACCCCTGTGGAATGTTTTCAGCTTGATCTGGTATTTCTGAAAGCCTTCTGCACTAGATTTCGCTCTGGGGAAAAAAAGAAAGGAAAAATAAATCCTACGTTGAAATTCCTATAAAGCTAGATTGTTTTCTCTAAAAGCAATTCATAACATCTGGTCCTAGGCCCCTGCTCAACATCTCTAATAAATAAATAAATAAAAAAATGTGTTTGGGGTGGTAGATTACACTAAACTGCATTGCTGTATGAAAGTTCAGCAAACATCAATTGCTTCTTTTTTATGTACTTACTTTATTAAGAACACAAACCATATAGATTGATCCATTTGCAACTTTATCAAAAACCTCAATATAATCCATATATTCCATATGCCATATACTTTTGATTCTTTTGTGCACTGATTACTTAGATCACTTGTTTGAAACCACTTTATTACAAATATCTACTTTGTACTGTTACTCACTGGCCACTTTATGAAATGGGGATGATTGATCTGCTGTGGCGACCTCTAACGGGAGCAGGCAAAAGAAGGAGAAGACTCACTTTATATACTATTTCTCACATTTTAAGACCTCTGATATGTAGATATGTATGATATAAAGAGGTGCGCGATTATACACTGTAGCCTGTGGTCTCAAACTCTGGCACAGTTAGGTAATCCTCCTACTCAAACTAATCTGGTTAAATGTATGTGTAAAATCGCCTGTTTTGCAGATGTGTTTGAGCAGGGAATTCACTAAACGAGAAGCCTTCCTGCCTGTGATCCCTGCTGTAGCCTGTTTTTTGTTTCCATCTACTTCATTCCTAATTGGGTAATTTCAGAACATAGAGCCCATGTGAACCAGGTGTTCTTAGAGGGATGAGCTATTCTAATAACTGCAGCGCTTGATTTGATTTCATTTATTTACTATTGTGTATTGTCTATTTGTCTTTTTTGTTAGTATTTTATTTCCTTGCTCTTTTTCCTTCAGCGTTCACCTGTCTGTAGTTAGGGCAGCGGTGGCCTGGTGGTTAGGGGGTTGGCCTCGGATCGGAGGATTGTGGGTTTGAACCCCTTACCGGTGGATTGCCCTGAGGTACCCTTGAGCAAGGTGCCGTCCCTGTCAGCTCGCTCCTCCCTACGATGGGCTGGCGACCTGTCCAGGGTGTGTCCCCGTCCTTTGCCCTGTGTGAGCTGGGATGGACTCCAGCACCCCCCCTCGACCCTAATTAGGACAAGCGGCCCAGAAAATGACTATCTGTAGTTTATTAGTCCAGTTCAGGGCAGCGGTGGCCAAGTGATTAGGGAGTTGTGTTGTGCTGTGCTGCGTTTCCCAATGACAAAAATAGTCACTTTCAATTGCTGACTGTTTTATTAAATAAAAAGCAAAGTTCTGAAGCACAACATGGCTTAACAGCGCTGCCTGAGTGAGCATGTGTAGATGTTTTGCTTGTCAACACAAAAAACAAAGGATAGTGAAGTCTGTTCACTGAAGTGCATTTTCAAAAGTAAACTTTTCAGTGTTTTTATCTGAATGTTAACCTTGTTGGCAGAATAGAACGGTCGGTTTAGTCGTGCTAAGCTTCTCCCATTGGTGTCTTCTCTCACACATATGTGCTGCTGTGCCAAGTGAGCTTTTACACATTACAGGAAGTGGCCTCAAGCTGTTCACTTGTAAGGATTCTTGCACTGTGGTGGGTGTGTTGTCTGCACATTTTAAAAAAGTAATGATAATGTCATTTTCAGGGTGACCCACTGGATAGCACTGCCACCTCACAGTGAGAAGGCCCTGGGTTTGATTCCTGGGTGGGATGGTCTGAATCTTTCTCCGTGTTCTCCCTTTGTCTGAGTGGGTTTCCTCCTGATACACTGTTTCCCTCCCACAGTCCAAAGAAAGAAGATGGAAAGGAGATGCTGAATTTCCTAAAGGTTTTACTGTGTGGGTGAATATGTTTGTCTATGCTTCTGTCCTGTGATGGACTGGAAACCAATTTAGAGTGTTTCAACTGCCTTTTGCCCAATGTGCACTGGAATTGACTCCACCTGCAACACTTCAGAAAATCCATGAATTTCATTTTCATTAGATTTCTTTCCATTTGGTCACCATAAATAAATATAATGAATTATATTGCCAAAAAGCTTCTTTTTTGGGTCAGTTTGTTTATTACTGTGGTTTACACACATCAGTATCATTGCTTAATGAGAGAGTGGTATCAGCAGCACAACAGCATCACTGTTAGGCTGAGTATGTTAAGTACTGCCTCTAGTTTAAAAATGACATGTTTAGAATTCATAAGACAAGTTTATTGAAACACCAAAACGTGACTCTTCTTCTTATACCGGCTTGTAAAAGAGAAAACAAAAGTTCATGTGATTGTTGAATTGTTAAAATTAATAATAGTGAGCTTTTATTTTACATACATTTACATCACTGCAGACTGTGTCCTTTAACTTTTGCCATCTATCCATCAGATGAGTGAGACTTCTCACATGGATATTTTGCAGCTGCTACATTTTAGGGTTAATTAATTTTTTTGTGTGTAAAAAAGCAAGAAGGTCCTGGGTTCAATTCCCAGGCGGGACAGTCCAGGACATTTCCGTGTGGAGTTTGCATGTTCTCCCTGTCTCTGTGTGGGTTTCCTCGAGAAGCATCCACTTTCCTCCAACAGTCCAAAGACATGTACCTCAGGCAGATTGGAGATTTAAATGGGTGTGTGTGTGTGTGTGTGTGTGTGTGTGTGTGTGTGAGTGAGAGAGTGTGTTTGTCTGTGGGACTTTGCCCTGAGATGGACTGGCAACCTGTCCAGGTTCCCTCCACACCTTTCGCTCTGCTGTGAGACCTGTGATAGGCTCCAGCACCCCCTGTGACCCTAATCAGGACAAGTGGCTCAGAAAATGAGTGAGTGAGAGAGTATTATGGAGATATATTCTATAGAAATACATTCAGCACAGCATCAATACTTGCCTGTTTCATTTTGGTTTAAATTCATAAAGCATTAAGAAAAAAAGAAATGTTTTAATGTGGGCCAAGCTATACTATCACGTGCACGTGCTGTTAAAACATGTGTGAGAGTACTGTGAAGTAATCCATCAGATGAGTCAGACTTCTCACATGGATGATGATAAAGTCAGCAGCCATCTTCTGCAAGTGAAGAGTCATGCGTTTTGGATTTCTAGATTCAGAATAAACTGCAGAAAGCGAGCCAGCGTGTGTGAGCGAGTTTGTGCACAGACAGCAGTAGTTAGACTCGCTTGAAAGCAGTAAACACATCAGTATCAATGCTCTGCTGAGAGAGGTAGACATATCAGTGTATCTGCTTGGTAGAGAGGTGTAGATAAATCAGTATTCCAACTAGCTTGAGAGGGGTCCACCACTTCTGGCTTAGAGAAGCTCTGTGGTCAAAACTGATCAGTGATGAAGAGCTAGAGCATGCCAAAGTGTAGCAACATGGGAGATAAAGAAAACATGGAAGAAGGATGCAAGCTTACATTACAGCCCATGATGGAAAGAGAGAATCAGCAAAAATGCTAAAAACAGGGGTAAGAAGTTTAAAAAAAGAAAAAAGTTAACAGGAACTAACTGAAAAAAAATTAATTTATTAAAGAACTGAGAGCAACAAACAAAACAAGGGTTGTACGAACAAATGCCAAGCAAAAACAAAACAAAAACTAGGGGCTTGATTACTCAGAGAATAGAGAAGGAACAATTAATGATAAGAGGGTCAGGCTATAGACTAGACACAGGTGAGACAGATACGAAACAGGCTGGAAATTTAATGAGATGGAAACCAAAGTGACAACAAAGCATATGACAGGAAAGTCAAAGATAAAAGAAAGGCAGAAGAAGTGAAAGTGACTATTTGTAAGTGACCCACAATAAAAAGCATTGCCTGCATTTAACCCACACGCATTGTGCAGCCATATCCAGGACCCTGGAGGAGTGCTCATGATGGTACCTTGTTCAAGGGTACCTCAGGGCAACCTGCTGGCCTGGAATTCAAACCCACAACCCTCCGGTCCCAGCACCTAGTCCCAAACCACTAGGGCACCATTTAAGTACAGAAGGTTACACAAACACAACCTATGCATCAACAAAAGCAGTCTGCAATTTACTGCAAGGAAATTACAAATAAAGTGAAAAATATCTCTTCTGCATGACAGAAATTGCCAGGTTTAATAAATCTTTTCTATACATCAATTATTTTAATTTCTTTTTCTCTTGAAATTCTCTCTGCCCAGTGAACACCAGCATGTATTTGCACCACGTTCAAAATTATTAGGCAAATGGTATTTAAGTGTCATAAAGATTAAATATTTTGTTTATCAATTAAACTCATGGATGGTATTGTGTCTCAGGGCTCTTTTGATCACTGAAATCAGTCTGGGACACCTGTGATAATTAGTTTGCCAGGTGAGCCCAATTAAAGGTAAAAGTACTGAAAATGACAGTCGACGTTATTTAGCAGACCACCATTTTCAAGCAATACAAGAAAGAAAAAGGATCTCTCTGCAGCCGAAAAGTGTGAAATGGCTGAATTTCTTGGACGAGGTATCAAAACCATTGATATTTCATGAAAACTTAAGCGTGATCATCATACTGTTAAGAGATTTGTGGCCGAATCAGAGCACACACATGGGTTCCTGCAGATAAAAGCACAATGAGGAAGGTTTCTGCCGGACAAATACATTGGATTAAGAGAGCAGCCGCTAAAATGCCATTACAAAGCAGCAAACAGGTATTTGAAGGTTCTGGTGCCTCTAGAGTCCCGCAAACGTCAAGGTGTAGGACCTCCAGAGGCTTGCAGCTATGCATAAACCTTCTATTCACCCACCCCTAACCAATGCTCACAAGCAGAAACAGCTGCAGTGGGCCAGAACTACATGAAGACTAATGAAGACTAACTAGTGCCGTGTAACCCAGGATAGTCCAGATGGATGGAGTAGTGGATGGAGTCATGTTTGGGGCTGGTTTCATGGGGAGTGAGCTTGTGGACCACTTTAGGGTCCCTGAAGGTGTGAATATGACCTCTGAAAAGTATGCGAAGTTTCTGACTGACCACTTTCTTCCATGGTACAAAAAGAAGAACTGAAGAACTTTCCGTAACAAAATCATCTTCATGCATGACAACGCTCATGCTGCAAGGAATACCTCTGCATCATTGGCTGCTATCGGCATAAAAGGAGAGAAACTCATGGTGTGGCCCCCATCCTCCCATGACCTCAATCCTATTAAGAACCTTTGGAGTATCCTCAAGCAAAAGATCTATGAGGGTGGGAGGCAGTTCACATCCAAACAGCAGCTCTGGGAGGCTATTCTGACATCCTGCAAAGAGATTCAAGCAGAAACTCTCCAAAACCTCACAAGTTCATTTGATGCAAGAATTGTGAAACTGCTGTCAAATAAGGGGTCCGATGTTAATCTGTAACTTGACCTGTTAAGATGTTTTTGATTGAAATAGCTTTTGATTTGAGTAAATATGACCTCCTAATGCTGCAAATTCAACCAATGACCATTTCAGTTCTTTACAACCTATAAAATGTTTTAAAACTCTGTTGTGCGTAATAATTTGGAACAGTGCATTTTAATTTTTATTTTTTTTTATAAACATACTGTTATCATTGGGAGGTTTGTTCAGTAACATTCTAATTATACTCTAATGGTTGATGACTCGAAAATTTTGCTGACTGTCACTTGCATTGACTATTTAGGAAAATCTGAGAGAAATATCATTTGCATAATAATTTGGAACATGGTGTCGACACATGATGGCCTTTCCATTAGTCTTTATCAAAGTCCAGTTGATCAAACATTTATTTATTTATTTATTTATTTTTACGTTTAAAAAGCTACATTACCTAAAGAAGATGTAAAGTAAAAAAATAACTCATTGAAGGAACAGCAGCTTGGATTGAGTCATGGGGCGGGAACGTGTCCGCGGAGATGGAGGTAGATATGGGATTCTCCAGAGGGCGGACAGAGAAATTGTGCTGAGTGCTCTCAATTTTGACAAGCTGGCCAGAGAGAGATGAGCATGGACGGTTTTTCAGAGAAGCTGAAATGCACCATGCTAAAATGCCGCAGGCTTCTATTTGCTGCCGGGTCTTGGACCTGATATTAGGGTCTAGCTAGAAGATTGAGTTTGTGCTGAGCTCAGCACTGACAGATTGATACAAATAAAAATCAATGGAAGCAATCAAGCACTCGATATCCCCCCCCTACACTCTCTTTTTTTAATCGCCTTAGTTTGCTTGAGTAGATGCCAGTTTTGTTCCAGTACGGGAAGAGTCTGTATTGTTCCAAAGCATCAGAGCAATATAGCTGACCATAGTAAATTTAATAAAGGCTCAACAGATATATAGTGTGAGGCAAGTGAATTTTTTTGGACCATCTTCAAGAGACTGGCACACATTTAACTCTATTCCTATTTAGTTGAATTTGAGAACTTAAAGGCCAAAGGTTTCAGATTATAGTTATCCCGCCATACAAGTTCCTTCCTCAGCACCTTTAACTCTGACACCTCCAGCTCTACCACCTGTCTTTTCATCAGTGCCACCGTCTCCAACCCATACAACATATATGGCTTGCCTCACTACTGTCCTGTAAACCTTCCCTTTAGCTCTTGCTGATACCCATCGGTCACAAATCACTCCACCCACTCTTCTCCACCCATTCCAACCTGCCTGCACTCTCTTCTTCACCTCTCTTCCACATTCGCCATTACAGTTGATCCCAAGTATTTAAATTCTTCCACCTTTGTCACCTCTACTCCTTTAATCCTAACCACTCCACTGTCCTCCCTTTTGTTCACACTCATGTATTCTGTTTTTGTCCTACTCACTTTCATTCCATCTCCATCTCTCCAGGTTCTCTTCAAGCTGCTCCTTACTCTCGCTACAGATCACAATATCATCAACAAACATCAACTTCCACGCGGACTCCTGTCTAACCTCGTTCGTCAACCTGTCCATTATCAAAGCAAACAAGATTGGGCAAAGCCCTGATCCTTGATGTAATCCAACCTCTTCAAATCTTAAAAGCATCCATCACTCCTACTGCCGATGTCACCACTGTCACACTGCCCTCATACATTTCCTTAACAACTCTGACAAATTTCTCTGTAACATCTGACTTCCTCATACAAAATGCCAACTCCTCTTTGGACACCCTGTCATATGCTTTCTCCAAGTACACAAAGGCACAATGCAACTCCTTCTGACCTTCTCTGTACTCTGTACTAGAGGAAACATTGCATCTGTAGTGCTCTTTCTCAGCCTGAAACCATACTGATGTTGACTAGTCATCACCTCTTTTCTTAATCTAGCTTTCACTACTCTATCCCATAACTTCATGCTGTGGGTGATCAACTTTATCCCTCTGTAGTTACTACAGCTCTGTAGAATCATCCTTATTCTTGAAAATCGGTACCAGTACACTTCGTCTCCACTCCTCAGGCATCCTCTCACTTTCCAAGATTGTGTTAAAAAATCTGGTCAGAAACTCCGCTGCCATCTCTCCTAAACACCTCCATGCTTCCACCAGTATGTCATCTGGAACAACAACCTTTCCATTCTTTATCATTGTCATCATTGCCCTTACTTCCCTTACTTCTTGCTAATTTGCTGCACTTCTTGGTTCACTATCCTCACATCATCCAATCTTCTCTCTCTCTCTCTCATTCTTTCAATCTTCTCTTTCCTCAGTTGTTCAGCTGTACTCTGTCCATCTGCTCAACACGCTTTATTCACTTGTGTGTACATTTCCATTTCTATCTTTAATCGTCCTAACCTGCTGCACATTTCCCAGCTTTGTCTCTCTGTCTATCCAATCGGTATAGATCCTTTTCTCCCTCCTTACTGTCCAACCTCTCATACAATTCACCTAACACCTTATCTTTAGCATTGCCAATGCTTTCTTTGCCCTGTGCTTCATCTCCTTGTACACCTGTCTACTTTCTTCATCTCTCTGACTATCGCATTTCTTCTTCACTTGCTTCTTCTTCTGTATACACTCTTGGACCTCTGGGTTCCACCACCAGGTTTCCATATCCTCCTTCTTCTTTTCAGATGTCACACCAAGTACCTTTCTAGCTGTCTGCCTTACCACTTCTGCAACAGTTTCCCAGCAATCCGGTAGCCCTTCAACACCTCCCAGTGCTCGTGTTAACTCCTGCCTGAATGCCACCTTGCAGTCTTCCTGCTTAATCTTCCACCACTTGATCCTCTACTCTGCCCTCACTTTCCTCTTCTTCTTGACCAAGGTCATCCTACATCCTATGCTGTGTAGCTACACTCTCCCCTGTCACTACCTGCAAAGTATATAATCCATCTATGTGCATCTTCCCCCACTCATATGTCACACTGTGCTCCACCTTCTTCTTAAAATAAGTATTGACTACAGCCATTTCTATCCTTTTCACAAAATCTACAAGCATCTGACCCTCAGCATTCCTCTCCCTGACACCATATCTTCCCATCACATCCTCATCACCCTGTTCCCTTCACCAACATGACCATTAAAGTCTGCACCAATCACCACTCTCTCTTCCCTGGGTACATTCGCTATCACTTCATCTAACTGACTCCAGAATTCTTCTTTCTCCTCCATCTCACGTCCAACTTGTGCTTATGCCCCACCAACATTCATTATTCCTTCAACTTCCAGCTTCAAACTCATTACCCTCCCTGACACCCTTTTCACATACTCTTCCTTCAGGATAACACCTACTCCATTTCTCCTTCCATCCACACCATGGTAAAGCAATTTAAACCCCTCTCCAGTACACCTGGCCTTACTACCCTTCCATCTAGTGTCTTGCACACACAATATATCAACCTTCCTTCTCTGCCTCAGTTAATTCTCTCCCTTTACCAAGCATGCTGCCAACATTCAAAGTTTCTACTCTCATTTCCTCTCTCCTCCACTTCCTTTTCTCCTTCTGCCTCTGGACATGCCTTCCTCCTCTTCTTCTTTTCCTTTGGCCAACAGTAGCCCAATTTCTGTTAGCACCCTTTAGGCTAACAGCACTGGTGGCAGTCGTCGTTATCCCGGGCTTTGACCGATTGGTATGGAAGTCTCTTTCTTTGCCCGCCTATTGATTTGGCAAAAGTCTACACCAGCTATCTCTTTCATAGTCTCTAGGAGTATTTAATGTGTGCCATATTATCTGACATTGCTTTAATACGTGAACTGGTAATCATGCGACACACTAAAAGGGCTCACTGCTGTCCTGAAAGAGTTAGCAGAAACCTTCTGTTGCATCCATCCATACTAGAACACAGATTCCCTTTTCCCTGTTTCTCGCACTTTCTTGCACTTGCTTTGTTGGTCTCAGAAGCTCAAAGCCAGCTATCGAACTGCAGGCCATATGGTTGATGTGGCTAGCAATGCCTGAGGCAGGCCCAGTGTGACACCTTCAGAGGCTTTACTGTGTATACTTCTACTTCCATCAAACACGTGAAGAGACACACTCATGACTTTACACAAGAGAACCGCCACACCCACAAGCTGGAACTCCCAGTACAGACACATACGTCTGCTGCTTTTAACTTCAGGCAAAAGCAACAGATTAACTTCCCTTGTTCTGTCTACCTGCTCTCTCTCTCTCTCTCTCTCTCTCTATCTTTTTCCTTTTCATGTTTACCTGTGATTGGATGTTGCAATTTGTTTCTTCACTACATTCAAGGAGGTTTTTTTTTTCTATGAACGTTTCTCCAGGCAATGTGTGGGACCTGTTCACTTGTTAGGATAAGCCTCAGTAATCTGAAGTTTTCTGTTTTGCCTGTTTTTCTCCTGGGTCAAATTTATCATACTAACAGTCACATCGTCACACAGTCACCATCTGCTCTCTGCCAATTAACACACTTCAGTTTTCCTTTCGGTCAGTGATTCAGTGATTCTGACATTGAAAACTCTCTCTAAAACTTTGTTTGTTTTAAGCAAAATATGTGTTTTCCTTTATCACAGCTGCATAGAAATGAGGGCTGCTGCTGAGGGTTGGTGATAGGGTAGAGTAAATAGGGGGGCGTTTGCAGTTTAGTCTGAAGTGCTGATAATTTGAGTGAAACATATATTACAAGTACCTAGGTGACCTCAGTAAACTCCTGAGTGATGCTAAAGCGGTGGAATGGCATGACTTTTTAACTATAGCAGACCAAGAGCATATCATTAAAGTACACAGCAAAACGCACTAATGCTTTTCCTCTTAGCTACTGTTGCTCTGTTTGCCAAGCTGTTGAGCCTGGCATGCTAAGTCTCAGCCCCTCAGTTATTTATATTTAAAGAAGAATCATCTTGTTGGTGCAAAATATTATTTATGCATATCAAACAGTCTTATCTTTGACATACTGAGTAGATTAAATTAAAAAATGGGAAATAATGTTTTACTGTGACAGGCTGCAAAGTGCCTAAAGGTTTCTAGACAAAAAGGTTCCAACCACTCAACATTCAGCATCAGCAGTAAACTCATCACCGTCCTGATCGTCCGGAATCATCTGCACCTGATTCTTCACTGTTTCATGTCTTAAGTTAGACGCTTTGTTCTGATTAAATGATTCACATCATAGTCAATAGCCAATATCTTACAGTCTTAACAGTCTTGCACTTCGGTGTGTAGGAGAAAAGAGAGGTCAGGCCTAGCAAGACATTTATGTAAAGTTTTTATCCATGTACCATCATCTGTACCATGCTCCTGATTACTCAATCTGGCACTATTGAGTGTGACGTAACTAAAATGACTGCGTTAGTAAGGCTAATTGGTGTCCCGAGCTTATCCACTTCATTCAGCTTACGGACTGATTCACAGACTTACAGAGAGACCTAATATAACCTTAATTCTTCAGGATTATACACACTTTCACTGCTCTTGACCCCACCCACCCCAGAGCACTTGTTTTCATTTAAGGTCGCTTTGTAATTGTTCTTCACAAGATGAGCTTTATCTGTTAAGGTGTGTGTGTGTGTGTGTGTGTGTGTGTGTGTGTGTGTGTGTGTGTGTGTGTCTGTTCTATTTGAGGATGAAGAAGTGGTGAGAATCACAGGGCAGATTTAAGGCAGCAAGCCTTCACATCATAAACTTAGGGAGATTGGCTCTCTTTCTACAGCTGAAAAGCACATTCAGGGATTAAAGCTCAGAATGACAGCAGACTAATTATTCATAAATATATTCTATTTTCTTTCTCTCTCCTTTTTTTAATATAGGCGCTAATATAGATAGCAAAAAAAATTACATATTATTTATACTTGTGCCAACAACAACAAAAGAAATTAATAAATAAATAAAACTAAACTTAATTAGAGTGCGGTATAGAAGGTGTATGATATAATTTTACTCTGTTTGATTCTTCAGATGTAAGCATGTCAATCCTACATTTGTTTGTCTCTTTAAGAAGTGATTTTCTTTCATTTCATTTAATCACTTTACTCTTCATTATACCTTTCTGCTTCTGAAACTAGATCTTAAATTTTGTCAATTTTTTTAACTCTAAGCTGAGCCCTCTTTCTTGATCATTCACTCTTTCAAATGCTGTCCTAAATCTAGAAGCCATTTAATATAGCTCAATATAATTTCAACATCAAGACCTTGGGTCTACACTTTCAGATGGAATGAAAGCACTAGGCAGCCAGCAGTGATATCTGTAATGTAACAGTGAAGCTTTCTTTAAATTGAACATACATAAAAAAATCTACTTCAATCCAAAAAGAAAAAAACATGATTAAATATCATACATTGATTTTGAGGTCATAGAAATCAAGTCAAAATGATTAAAAAAGCACTTTTAACAGCATACTTTTTACAGCTGTCAGAACGAAGCTTTACTGAAACTGGATCTGAGATTTTTAGGATAAAAGCCACAGAGGAATGGAAAAACGGAGGAAGAACCTTTGGAAGACACTAAGACTCAAACCCCCCCCAGACTGACAATAAAAAAGAAAGAGAATGCGGTTTACCTAGGAGCAGAGAAAACGAATTTAAACACTAATGTAATGTATACAATGACAATGTATACAAACTAAATGGAAATTCATTCACTCTTGTTTGGTGTTGGACCCCAAACGTACTTGGATTATCAAGTCAGCAATTAAAATATGAAATAAAAAATGGAAAATATATATATTTTCTGTATTTTTTTGTATGTAACTGCAAATGACACATATCACATACCATTGACAGCAAACCACAGGAAATCTCTGAACCACACAGAAACCAACAAAACTAGATGCAAGACATGAGCTATCCTTGGGATGAGGAACACCTGACACAGGGGACAGGGAGATAAGCAGGACTGCTGGGCAGGGGCAGGGGCAGGCGAAGGTGAGACATAAACCAAAACAAACAGAAACACATAGAAGAAGCGCTTGACAAATGTAAACAAAAATAAACAGACAGATCAGGGCAGGAGAACATCCATGACACCAGTACATTCTGTAGTAAGCAGTTAGAAATGCTCGGACTGCGACCTAGGGCATTTCTAACAGGCCTTTTAGTGTGTATACTTGTTTTGGTTCTTTGTTAAATTAATTCATACACACACACACACACACACACACACACACACACACACACACATATATATATATATATACAGTACTGTGCAAAAGTTTTAGGCAGATGTGGAAAATATCTGTCAACACAGAATGCAAAATTGTTTATTTTTATC
Organism: Hepsetus odoe; assembly: GCA_017165825.1. Classification (NCBI taxonomy): domain Eukaryota; kingdom Metazoa; phylum Chordata; class Actinopteri; order Characiformes; family Hepsetidae; genus Hepsetus; species Hepsetus odoe. The sequence goes on from CM029392.1 coordinate 3,742,488, forward strand.
AATTTACAAAATGCAAAGTGAGCGAACAAAAGAAAAATCTATATCAGATCAATATTTGCTGTTTCTACCTTTTGCCTTCAGACCAGCATCAGTTCTTCTGGCCCCACAGAGCCCTGATCTCCACATCATCCAGTGTGTCTGGATCACATGAAGAGACAGAAGGATGTGAGGAAGCTACATCAACAGAAGATCTGTGCTTAGTTCTCAAAGGTGTTTGGAACAACCTACCAGCCGAGTTCCTTCAAAAACTGTGTGCAAGTGTACCTAGAAGAATTGATGCTGTTTTGAAGGCAAAGGGTGGTCACACCAAATATTGATTTGATTTAGATTTCTCTTTTGTTCATTCACTGCATTTTGTTGATTGATGACAATAAATGATTAACACTTCTATTTCTGAAAGCGTTCTTTGTTTACAGCATTTTTTCACACCTGCCCAAAACTTTTGCACAGTACTGTATATATTTGTATGTATGAAAGAATCAGAAATAAGAGATTAGATTTTAACTTTTCATGTCCTTCTTTATTATTGTTTTTTATTATTATTATCAATTATTGATTTCTTTGAAGATTTTATCTGGAGGTCTCTCTTTAGTCTCCTGATTAGTAAATAAAATGAATGTTCAGCTGGGTTAAGGTCTGGTGATTTACTTGGCAAATGCATAATGTTCTCTTTTTTCCCCTGATTAAAGCCTTTTTTAACTTAGCTGTGCATTTTAGATCACTGTCTTGCTGCTCCTTTTTAGTTTGGATGCATTTCTCTGTAAACTGTCACAAAAAATAATGTTTCCTTAAACTTTAGAACTCATTCTGCTGTAACTATAGTGACTTACATCTTTAATAAAGTTTGCTGAGCATTTTCTTGAAGCAGCAATGCAAGCCTAAGCCATGGCACTCCATTGTGCATCACAGAAGAGCTCATAGGTTTGGATCATGAGTGTATATTTTCTTTCTCCATACTATGGCCTTTCCATCAGACTGGCAGAGATTAATCTTTGTCTCAGCTGTAAATAAATCTTTGTTGTAAATCAAGTTTGCTGGTTATTGGTTGGTGTTTGTTGGTAAGGCCTCTTTACTTCTGCCCTCAAAATGTTCTTTGAACCGTGGATTGTGATACCTCCAGCTCTGCACTTTGGAGGTAGTCCATGCTGTTTTGGGGCTTTTCTTTACAATGTTCAAAATGTATCTGTCCTCAGCTGTTGTTGGTTTACTTGACCAATTGGTTCAGTGACTGGTGCTCAGTGAACCATTGATTTTCTTCCTTTTCAGGACATCCAGAACAAGTTGTACTAGCCATGCTTAATGTTTGTAATGCTTCTAATGGATTTCCTCTTTTCACAGCTTCAAAATGGTGAATTTCTCCCCCTCTATGAAATCTCTATGGTGTGTGTGTGTGTGTATATATATATATATATATATATATATATATATATATATATATATATATATATATATATTTATATATATATATATATAAACACATACACATACACCTCCTGGTAACATATACACCTCCTGGCATTCAAGAGTTAAAAACTGACAGTGGACAGAAATAAACTCTGCAGGGGAAAATGAGCACTGGAGGTGTTCTACCCAGGGGAATTTGCTGTGTACTGACAGGAGCCCATATCTCAGGCCTGAAAGTGAAGAATTGTGTGCAGATAGAAACGTAAATCTGACTGAGCTCCTTAAACTTCCTTCAGGGCAAAGTGTTTGAAGTCAAATGCACTTTTAACTCCAAGTCTTGCATGTAACACTAAGTGAACCTTCACGGGGCTTTCCATGGCTGGACTGTTCATGACCTCACATCAGGAACTAGAGCACAGAGATCTTCACAGAGATGGCAGACTGTCCATCAACTTGAAGCTTCACATGGCTGTTGAATTCTGATGCCAGGGGGAAATTGAGCATTGATGTTTCTTTCGGTAGAGCAATGAATATGAGGGGAAGTAGTGCGTTTTTGCTAGTTTGTGAACTAATGTGCCGGTGGATTTAAATGGGTAAAATGATTAACATGAAAAAAGAAAAAAAAAGAGAAAAATTAAAGGAGAAAAGAAACTAAACTGGAAAAGCATTAAATGAAAGGTATAAGAAAAAACTGATAAAAATAAATGTTAAAAAAAAAAAAAAAAGCATGAAGTGAATAGATTCTTCTAGTAAAGGTGGTTTTGGAGAAATTATTGAGAGTTTGCACCTGAAACAAACAGAAAGCAGTACATTGGCTTTTAGCGATGACAAGAAAATATTTTTAATGTCATCGCATCATTGCACTTTCTTAGATGTTGTTAAAATGAGAATTGTTTTAGAATATGGCTCATGCTAAGATTTCAGTGAGGGTGAGTGTAACCCTCTCTATCTACAGCTTATTTAAGATAAACGTTCAAATATTTTAAATATTTTTTTTATACACTCCAACTCAACAAACTCAAAAAGGCCACATAGAGTACTGTACAAAGGTTTTAGGCAGGTGTGGAAAAAATGCTGTAAACAAAGAAAACTTTCTGAAATATAAAAATGATTGTTTATTTTTTTCAATTTACAAAATGCAAAGTGAGCGAACAAAAGAAAAATCTAAATCAAATCGATATTTGGAGCCCTGATCTCAACATCATCCAGTGTGTCTGGATTACATGAAGAGACAGAAGGATGTGAGGAAGCTACATCCACAGAAAATCTGTGGTTAGTTCTCCAAGATGTTTGGAACAACCTACCAGCCGAGTTCCTTCAAAAACTGTGTGCAAGTGTACCTAGAAGAATTGATGCTGTTTTGAAGGCAAAGGGTGGTCACACCAAATATTGATCTGATTTAGATTTCTCTTATGTTTATTCACTGCATTTTGTTGATTGATGAAAATAAATTATTCACACTTCCATTTCTGAAAGCATTCTTAGTTTACAGCATTTTTTTACACCTGCCAAAAACTTTTGCACAATACTGTATATGCAGTCATTAAATGAGTAATCCAGGCATTTTCAAGTGTACTACTGAAGAAGAGATATGTGTTTTGTGAGGTAAAAAACTCTTGTTCACAGACAAACATATTGATTTAGTCTGGTCAAGTCAAAAGTTATCCATCTGGGTTCTGGAGATGTACCTTGCTGTATATTCAAGCTTAAGCTGCAGTTTGTTCTAGCTATCTCTGGTGAATTTTCCAAGAACTACCAACAAGACACCATCTCAAATAGATACCATCATAAGTATAATTCAAACCATCATCAAACATCATTTTTCTCCACAAAACACCAGCATTCTCCAGCAAACTCCAACAGTCTACACAAAAAAACATCATGGCAAGGAAACTAGCCAATGGAAATGAGTGAGAATATTCGAGACACACCAATGAATCACACAAAGGGTGTTTGTTATTGTTTGTTGGTGTAGATGAATCTGTATTGTGAGATGTTGGATGAAAATGAAGAATTCTCATTTTGGTTGACACTAGGGAGAAATTCTCCTCCGTTTAATTATTTATAAACAACAAAAATGGCACAATTGTATGTTTAATAAGTTTTTGATTGCGGTCATTATGATCTGCCAACAGCTAGCAGAGTGCTGCAGAGTGAATATTGCATTATGCGTTGCACGCTCTACCTCCATCTGGCTTACTCTCCTTCTCTCTTTCGTTCTTCAGAGTGTGTTGACATACTCTGATGAAACATACCCAATCTCGCTCCACCGGCGGATTGATTAAATGTCAGTAGCTTTTCTCGTCGGACACAATTCCAGCCTTTCTGAGCTCAGCCATGTATATCGATAGCTCCTCACCTTTAGATGAGCTTTTGCTGATACATTTCTAATCCTCACAGAAACAGCGATAATAGCATGGCAACACTGCCTCTGCTGCCCACATCTGAGTCAGAATGTTTACGTTTTACTCTCTGCTTCTCTCACTCTCTCTCTCTCTCCTTTTGTCTCTCTTTTAAAAGATATTGGCTATTTTTTCCTTCATACAATGACAGGATGAGCTGATTTTCATTATTAGTATGGTCCCGTAAGGGTTATTTAAAGAAGAATTTTTATAAAGCTTCACATAATGCATGAAGGATTAGTAGCACTTTATTTTACAACACAAAAGTACGAAGTATTTTACAGATAAAAATGCATGATCCTTGATGGGCAGCCTGCCACATGGCTGCTTGACTGAGGGCATATCATAAATATAAGTAAATGTGGTTTTGGGGCAAGTTGTCATGTTGCCAGTATAGGTTGTTTGCATGGAGCCATCCTTGAAAAGCCACATGAAAGAGATTCGGGTGCAGTGAATGACATGTAAATAGTAGGCTTAGAATGCAATTTATGTAAGCTATGCCAGAGCTGTAATTTTGATGATGACTCATGTCTGAGATCAGGCAACTTAGAGCCTACTGGAACATTTTTGTTTTGTTAAAAGTCTTGATTTTTACTTTCAAAAGTTGTTTGAAATGATTTTCCTATTGTTGCGGGACTAAACCATCGATAAAGCATTAATCAAGTTCAGTGGTTTGCCAAGCATTTTTCTGGAGCTGCATTTATTTTATAAATTATTATTTATAAGCCTTTTTCACGAACGTCCGTGCATTTTTCAACAAGACAATGCAAAACCACCTTCTGCATACCTCAAGGCTGCAGAGGAAGAGTGTACAGGTACTCGATAGGCCTGCCGGCAGTCCTGGTCTGTCCCTAATAGAGAATGAGTGGAGAATTTTTAAACAAAAATTCTCATAACGATGCAGACATTAAGAATATATAGCACCTAAAACGCTACATCGCTTACTATCCTCAGTATCAAAAAGCCTTTAAAGTGTTTTCAGAATGGCAACTAACAAAGTAGTAACTACTTTACCATCTCATCATTGTTTAGATTGTGATAATTAATTAATTTCTGATATGAAGAAGTCAATAACTAATAATATATATAATAAATAGTACACTAAAATAAATAAATAATCAATGATTAATAATGAAAATAATTGTGTTTTTAGTTGCATATTTTTCACCTTACCCAAAATATGACATAATATATAAACTTACCTGACTGGCTCACTTGATGGGCTAAAGTTTGTGTAAATGTTAGGGATGTCCCAACCTGATCCACAGCATTGGTACTGGGCTCATATTGGACTGGAATGCTATATCAGATATTGGAGGGAGAAATATGAACTGAAATGCACATGCTAATAGCAGAAGTGTTGCCAGATGTGATGTTAAAGCACTCCATCAGATCCCAAATGCAATGTGCTGCTGCTGCGGCTCGCTCTTTTATTTGACACTGTGCTATTTTGTATCATCCTTCCAGCCTGCACTTGCTCATGCTTTCACCAAATGACTAAAACAGCACCTTCTCCATTAATAATCTCTCTATAATGTCGACTGATAACATGTATAAGGTGAGGCTGAATTCTTGTCCAATTTTAAATTGTGTAGCCATGAGGGTCTGGTACTCACACAGTCTGGTAATTGTTGCCTAATTTAAGGAGGAACATAAAATCCAAACTTCAGCTCCACCACACATTTCCTGAAGACTGTTTTATTTATTGTGTTTGTTTGAAGCAATGTGCATTTTAAGCAAAGCACTATTAGAAATTTGCTGTGAATTTTTCAGTCAGCCTTCAAAGATGATCCTTCCTCCATTCCAGCCCTCATCCCATGGAGAACTGATCAGATAAAAGTGGGGGAGAGGCACAGGTGACCCGATGAAGATAATCACTTCCAATGGGTACTTTTATCAGTACATCTTTTGTAATATTACAGGCACTGTAATGTAAAGTGATACTTTGTACATAGCAAGAACACAAGGGCTACTTTTTATTGGTTTTGTGGGACCACAAAAACCTTTTCATTGGGAGAAAGAATGACAGAACATACCTGATATAATCTTTTTTAATAGGTTGGCAACAGGTTGCATAGGTCCTTAGTATGAACTAAGTACTATTAGTATTACATATTTAGCTGTCACATACTAAGTACTTACTGCTCTTAAGCTGCAATCCAAATATTTTATTCAGAATAAATGTTTGCCTAGAAAGAATTTCCTGCCAATAATCATTTAAGTGCACTTATCTCTCTCTGTATTTGGGCTGTAAAATCACACAATGTTTCCTGTGCATTTGGCTCGGTCTGCATCATTTTTATACTGGAGCAGACATGGTGTTAATGCAGCACAAATTTGAGGATTATCACCATGTGACTTATTTTACACCCCGAGTGATGATGTCTTTCAGTCGCACCTTTCTAACACACAACAATACAAGCGAGAAATCGTAATACAGCTTGCTATTCTCGCTGAATACAAAACAGGAAGGCAAGCACTCTCACAATCCTGCTGATTTATGTTGTAAATACTGATTCAGCTCAAGCTATTGTGTTTTACTCTACTCAAGCAATGTGATTTGGAGAGTTCTTTACTGAATTCAATTACATCAATATTAAATCTGTGAATGAAGCCTCATGACACACACCTGGAAATCACTATGCATAAACCACAATGACGGAAACCACAAACAAAAAATCCAATACACTTGGGTAATCAGGGCTTTGGTTATTTATGATTTAAAGTTAATATGTTTCTATTTGTGGATCTGGCCCCCCTACCAGAAAAAAGAATACTAAATCTACTAATTAATATGTGTGAATAATTTCCAAATGAATATAATACATCAGTACAATTGCTGTTATTGTTTTCAAAGAATAAAACATGCCAGGTACAATAACCCAGTCCAGTAATATACAACTAGAAAAAAAAAATCAAGATTCAATCAAATATTTAATGCACCAAAGCCAGCTTTAATGTATTCAATGAGCATTCTACTGACTTGAAAGCACATGAACATTGATTATCGTGAGGTTATGTTGCCATGCTGTGTGTATAATTATTAGAACTAGGGGTTCTGGGAGACCCTGATAATAAAAATAAAGGACCCCCTTCCCAAAGAGGCTTGTTTTAAACAAAGGTTTTACAGATACATGAAGTGACACCTTTTCACTTGCTGAGGAAAGATGTGAAGTGGAAATGAAAGTGACTGTTCTTGTCATTGTGAAACGCAGCAAAGCACAACAAAATTGAATCTCTGCGTTTCACCCATACACACACGTACAGTAGGGGGCAGCTATTGAAAGCGCTCAGGGAGCAATGACGGTACCTTGCTCAAGGGTAGCTCAGGGCAACCCACTGGTGATGGAATTGAACCCACAATCTTCTGATCCAGTGTACAACTGTCTAACCACAAGGCCACCCCTGCCTTGTTGCTCATGCACAGGTTTATGCTTTCAGGATTAGGTGGAGCACTTCAGCACTCTCAGGTTAAATGTGCAAATGTCTATTCTGTTTTATTTGCTGTCCTAACTTTGATAATAACCTCTTGAATTACAGCCTTTGTTACTTTAATGACAAAATTTCCATCCATGCATCCATCCATCCATCCATCCTCCTTCCATTATCTTCTGCTTGTCCCAAACTGGGTCATGGGGGAGTGCTGGTGTCCAACCCAGCGCACACAGGGCAAGGACGGGGGACTCAAGGGCATCTCAGGGGAACCTATGGGAAAGGGGTTTGAACCCCCGATCCTCCGCTCATGTGACTGACGCCCTAACCACTAGGCCACCGCTGCCCCATCCAGCCAGCCATTCATTTGAAAATGCTAAAATTACAAAATTCCTAAAACAATAAGTAAAGATGTTAAACACAAAGTATTGTTTTTGTATTGTATAAAGACTTCCAAGGGGCAGCGGTGGCCTAGTGGTTAGGGTGTTGGCCGCGTGATCGGGGGTTCGAACCCCTTCCCGGTGGGTTGCCCTGAGGTACCCTTGAGCAAGTTGCCGTCCCCGTCCCGCTCCTCCCTGCGATGGGCTGGCGAGCTGTCCAGGGTGTGTCCCCCGTCCTCGCCCTGTGTGCGCTGGCTTGGACACCAGCACCCCCCCGCAACCCCGTTTGGGACAAGCGGCAGATAATGGATGGATGGATAAAGACTTCCAGTACAAAAGTGCAACACTATTATAAGACAAACAGGTTATTTCAGTTAAAACATTTGATATTTAAGAAAGTGTTAAAAGTCATAGCATGTTCCAGAACAACTTAATAGGTAGTGTGCAACATATTTTGTAGTTCATAGGTTTTCCATTTCTATATGACACTTGTTTAACTATGATGGTGAAAATATCATTTTTATTATTCAAGCCCAGTTTACTTTATTTGATTAGTAACTGGATGTACTGCATGTAATTATTCATTCATTAACAGCAAAACACCTATTTAATTTTTAATGCTTACCCTGTTTGAATTTGAACCAAGAGCCTTAATGGTCATTAATGATTTTCAATAGTTTCTGCTATAATAGAGATATTATGGTAATTTCTGGGGGAAAACAATTGCCATGCTTTTCATTAGTTATGAAACATAATGCATTGATTGTAAAAGATTTATATTTGAGTTGTAATATTTATTCAGGGACTTTCTATGTGGAGTTTGCATGCTCTCTCTCTGTCTATCCCACAGTCCAAATATATGCATATCAGGTGGATTGGATATTGGATAGGCTAAATTGCCCCATGTGTGTTTGTATATGTTTATCTGTGTTTCCACCCTGTGATGGACTGTTGACCTGTCCAGGGTGATTCTCTGTCTCTCGTCCTATGAGCTCTTAGATAGGCTAATCAGGATAAGCGGCTGAGATAAAAAATTGGATAGTATTGGATTATTTTTCATAATTTGCTCCTACTTAAATAGTTTATAATTAATCACCATCATCATCATTATCATCATCATCATCATCTTCATGAAACTGAATATAAGAAGTGTTTATAGTTGCCAGCTTATAAATAAATATACATATTTCCTCCTGTAACGGCAATGCTTCACGTTTGTCAGTGCAACTTTCTAAAAGCTATCACAGCAGAGGACTCTGTCACTTACTAACCGATCTCTGCGATATAAAGCATCTAGCCTTTTATCTTTACAAACAAAAGGGCTTATCTCATCAGTAAACATGCCTCTGTGTTCACACAGCGTGTTTAAACAGGTGTGATCGCTGCAAATCCCTGCATGTAAACACAGTTTGGTGGCTGCTAGCACAGCAGCCATCCAGAAGAAATCAGTCTGATGGGTCTAAACACTCCTGGGTAAAATGGCACTGAGGCCATGCTGTTAATCTACTGCATTAGTGCTGTGTTTATGCAGAGGTTTATTCAGATAAATGGACCACTTGAGCTGCAAAGAAAGGACTCCTGGACCATTTGGCATCTATACAGCAATGGAGAGGTAGTTTATTCAGCTTTAGTTGCAAAATACAGAAACATACTGAATGTTTTTAACCCCCTAAGCTCCAAAAAGTGTGGGCAGGTCCACATTTTTTCTCTTTTAACTATTTATTGAACACATGACTTACAGCAGTTACTGAGTGATTCATAAAAGTTACTAAATAATTCAGGGCTATTACCACTGGGGCAGCGGTGGCCAAGTGGGTAGGTAATTGGCCCCAGGATCAGAAGGTTGTGGGTTCAATTTCCAGACCAGTAGACTGCCTTGAAGTACCCTTGAGCAAGCTACCGTCCCCATCTCTGCTCCCAGGGTGATTTCAATAGCTGCCCCTGCTGCATATGTGCATATGGGTTCAGTGCAGAGGCTGTAATTTGTTGTGGTTCACTGTGTGTTGTGCTATGTCTCACAATGACAGACTATCACTTTCACTTCACTTTCACTTTATTCACAGTAGTTACTTAGTAGTAGCTAACAGTAATGAACAAAAAGCAGTTTCTGAAGCAAATTATAATGGTTAGAATGAGCCTTAAATGCTATTCTTTTACATGTTTATGTAATTAAATACAAAAGATTCTATTTACATCCCGTGTAAAAGGGTAGAGTTCTTATAGCTGTATGAATGTAAAATAGTGGCAAAGATATTGTTTCGAATTGCAAAGCATCATTTTTTTGCCATCTTAGCTTAATCAGATTCAAATCAAAATAAAATATCTCTTCTACTTAAAAATACAATGTGAAATGTACTGACTATTTATAATCTGCCTTATCCATGCAGTTTCTTGTTTCTGAGTAATTTATCATGTTATTGTGTTCAGTTACTATGACAACTAAAGGACAGTGACTAAATTAGTCTACAGTCGAAAAACTGTCTTTATCCTAAAGAATGTCCACTGGTAACTCTGAATGTATATTGTTCTTGTTATTATACTCACCGCTCTTATGCTGTATCCTTTTTAATTACAAAATCTTTAAATCCATCCAAGAAGGCATAGCAAAGGGAATAGAAAAGCATTTCTCAATTTTTTTTGATGTCAAAAGTGTTCCTCAGAATTAGTAGCTAGAGGGGACAGCCACCAGTGCGCTCATTAACTGTCAGCAGGAAGTCTTACACATACGATTAGCATGGAGACCTCAAAGAGCAGAGAGGCTGGAGGTGTTCAGCTTTACCGATACACACAGGAAATGTCTCTCATCCACAGTGGCTAATATGAATTCTGAATGACTCCTGGTGCAGGAGAAGGGCTTTTATTTTTGAGGACTGTATTTAGGCTCATTCAGCTCATTCCTGGGGTTTCAGTGGCTTGGATATGCATATTTAGAGTTCAGAACAACTAGAACTTGCCAGGTAATCTCCTGTCTTCACAAAACTTTTCTGCATTTCATCAGCTTCATATCAGAACCTTGTATTTATAGATTTCTGGTTCCTATTTTACAATTTATTACCATTTTAAAACAGCAGCTAACTTTTCTTTGTGTGAACAGTTAATGGCAAATAGTTTAGAAATGATCCAAAACTGCTTTAAATTTTTTTTTTTACATGAATTTTAAACAGAGGTTAAAAGAGTTCTACAAAGTCGTAAATTCGCAGATTTAGAATCAGAGATTGGACAGCACAATGGTAGCACTGTCCCCTCACAGCATAAACATGCTGGGTTTGATTCCTGGTCAGAAAGGCTGATGGCCATTTCAGTGTGGGGTTTGCATGGTCTCCTTGTGTCTGTGCGGATGTCCATCAGGAGCTCCGGTTTACTTCCACAGTTCAAAGACATGCACAGCAGGTGAACTGGAGAAGCTAAATTGCCCTCCGGTGTGACTGTGAAGTCTTGAGCATGTTTGTGAAAGTAGATAGAGCAATGTGAGCTGTTTCATGGACCCTAGTGCGTGGGTGGAGATGGCTGGCTGGCTGGCTGGCAGGCTGGCTGGCTGGCTGGATGGATGGATGGATGGATGGATGGATGGATGGAAATTGTGTCATTAAAGTAACAAAGGCTGTATGGCAAAAAAGTTATGAGTTATGATCAAAGTTAGGGCACCAAAACAACAGAATACACAGAAAAAACGGTATGTAAAAATAGATATGTAGAAGTAAGTAATATGAGGCCACTGCTGAGGCCAGACACAGACATAATGCTGCAGTCAGAAACCTCCAAGCAGGTCATTCTTCTGGAACTTACCATCCTTTGGAAGGACCGCAAGCTGAAGCCCATGAGAGAATGAGGGCAAAGTATGCAGATCTCTTGGAGAAGTTCCTTTGCAAGGCCTACAACATGCTGGGCATCATGGGAGCCAGCAGGCAAGGTTCCATCTGGATGGTTACAGAGGCAGCTAAAAATTGCCTCTAGGTGGCTGTGAACACTATTCCTCGACACAAGTTGAGGCTTGATTGATTCTGGCTGTGTTATCTGGGCGAGGGTCTGATATCGACAGATCTGTAACACTCAATAGTGAAAAAAGTGAAAGTGACTGTGTCATTGTGAAATGCGGCACGCATGCTTTTTGCCCATACACACAGTGCAGCAGGGGGAAGCCATATCCAATACCCTGGGAACAGTGATGGGGACAGTACCTTGCACAAGGATACCTCAGGGCAACCTACTGATCTGGGACTCAAACCCACAACCTTCTAATCCTGGGGCCTAGTCCTTCAACACTAGGCCACCACTGATCTTATGAAACATTACTGAAGATGCATCCAGGTTAATCAGGATAAAGTCATGAAAACATTAAATGAGTGTAAATATCCATCAGCAGACCTCAGTCTGTATGGGAATAAAAGTTAAGCTTAATTCCAAATGTTGTTGGTTACCTCCTTTAGTCTGTTTTCGACATCTTTTATTTGAAGACAAATGTGAAAAACAATGGAATTCTTTTCCAACTTGGCTTAGGACCTATATAAAGTATTTCCAGCTCACTGCAGAAAGTGAAATCCATTTGGTTCAGCAGCTACAATTGCTTTATTTCTAGGCACCTCTGGAACTGTGTGAAGGGGCAAAACCACTCCACACAGCAATTTTGCATCCATTTTGCTGAGGCTTGGCTGGGAGGGTATAAGGGTTGTGGGTCAGTAATAACTGCAAATTCATATACATGTGCACAGTATACATATGCATGATTAAGTAGTGGTGCCCTATGAGAGTCTGTTTCATTACATCTTCATTATCCCATTCACATGGTTTGTCCATCACTAGGCTAGACTTTCCAGCTTAGTAATTATGTTCAAGTGACCTTATTAGCATGGAATCTCATGTTCATCAAGCTTTCTTCTCTGCAAAATGTATATCCCTCTTGGCAAAAACTGGCATCATGTGAAAAGGGTTTACTCCAGAAAAATGAATGATGTCTCTATCTCATCTGTTATTTGTCTCAAAAAAATATTTGTGTCATCTTTGTAATCTCTTTTGGCAAAATCGTTCCTTCAAAGTATTCAGAGTGACTGATAATTTAGCATTGACAAAGTGCAAATATCCATAAAATGTTCTTGGGCCTACAAACCAGTCCATCTCTTCCATTGGATGGTGAAGAATGACTGAGTAAATAAAGATTAAAGCAGACATTCTTCTGCAAAGCTAAAGGAGATTTACCAAATCGGTCTTGAACATAGATTTAGCATTACATTTTGACCTCCTGGCTACTGGAACATATTAATATATTCATTATAACTGATTAATTAAAACTTGATTGCACCACTTATGATTTTATAAAGATCCTTGAACCTTTATTTAAAAGACAGCCTTGAAACATCAACCACAATGTTTCATTTAGTATTAGCCATTATTTTTGCAAGGCTTTTATTTTTTGCCAGACCCTATGATATGTGTGCACGACCAAAATGTTCAAACCGAAAAACATAAATTCCATTTGTAGCTCCAGTGACATTAATTTACTTAGTCATGATTTAACTGATTCAACTAAACCTTCTTATTTGCATTCCATTTTGTCCTCTTCCTATCATCTTCCTTGTACATGCACGCAGCATGCTCATATTTCTCTTCCTGGCAAATTTTCAACTCTTTTATTGGCAGAAATACGGGTCTCCAGAAGAAGGGCTTGAATTACTTAGCTTGAACAACTGCACTAAAAAACTCAATCTGAAGAGCCTGATTCGAACCTGATTTTTTTGTATGAATTCCAATAAACTTAAAACTGAGAGTAATAACATGGAATTGAATTTGCTTCCTCTGAAACTGTATTTCATCTTCACTGAAAATACATCTCTCTATATAGTTCATCATTCTGTTCTCACAATTCAGTTTCATATCTTGAAATTCAATTTTAGCTTTCCTACCAAGCTGCAGTCACATGGAGGTCATTGAGCAAGATTCAAGTATAGATTACCTTTTTCTGATAATTTTGTAATAGCAGGAAAATTCCCTTCACCACAGACTATGCCATTTTTGTCAGCATATACAAACTGTTGCTGGTACATCTGGTTAATGTGACACAGCTTATGTGCTTAAGTAGAAAACTTTGGACACATATTACTTAGTTACTATGATTGGATAACACATAACCAACTCATGACATGAATTTCAGCTTTGCTGCATTCGCTCAAATGGATGACTCTCTAGTGTATTGCATATTGCTTATGTGTGTTACAGTGGTAATCCTAAATGCATATTAAATCACTCATGCAAAGATCTAGCATTCTTTGCTCTGCCTTTAATCTGGCTAACGCAGTGTACATTCTTCTTCTTCTTTTTCTTTTGGCTGCTCCCGTTTAGGGGTCGCCACAGCGGATCAACTGTTTCCATTTCTTCCGGTCCTCTGCGTCTTCCTGCTTCAAACCAACCACCTGCATGTCCTCTCTCACCACGTCCATAAACCTCCTCTTTGGTCTTCCTCTTCTCCTCTTTCCTGGCAGCTCCATCTTCAACATCCTCCTTCCAATATAATCCTTATCTCTTTTCTGGACATGTCCAAACCAACGCAACCTGGCTTCTCTAACCTTGTCTCCAAGACGTCTAACCTGAGCTGTCCCTCTAATATACTCATTTCTAATCCTGTCCATCCTCGTCACACCCAACGAAAATCTCAGCATCTTTAACTCTGACACCTCCAGCTCCACCTCCTGCCTTTTTGTCAGTGCCACCGTCTCCAACCCATACAACATAGCTGGTCTCACTACTGTCCTGTAAACCTTCCCTTTTACTCTAGCTGGTACACGTCTGTCACAAATCACTCCAGCCACTCTCCTCCACCCATTCCAACCTGCTTGCACTCTCTTCTTCACCTCTCTTCCACACTCGCCGTTAAACTGAACTGTTGATCCCAAGTATTTAAACTCCTCCACCTTTGTTACCTCTACTCCCTGCATCCTAACCACTCCACTTTCCTCCCTTTCATTCACACTCATGTATTCTGTCTTTGCCCGGTCCAACAGCCTTTCCATTCTTCATCCTCTTTATCGCTGCCCTTACTTCCATCTTGTTTATTTGCTACACTTCCTGGTTCAATCTCCTCACATCATCCAATCTCCTCTCTCTTTCATTTTCTTCATTCATCAGTCCCTTGAAGTATTCCTTCCATCTGCTTAACACACTCTGTGAATATGTTTCCATTTCAATCTTTAATCGCCCTGACCTGCTGCACATCTTTCCCAGATCTGTCTCTCTGTGTAGCCAATCGGTAAAGGTAATTTTCTCCCTCTTTACTGTCCAACCTCACATACAATTCACCAAACACCTTATCTTTGGCCTTTGCCACTGCTTTCTTCACCCTGCGGTTCATCTCCTTGTACACCTGTCTGCTTTCTTCACCTCTCTGACTGTCCCATAACTTCTTTGCCTCCCTCTTCTTCTGTATACACTCCTGGACTTCTTGGTTCCACCACCAGGTTTCCTACTGTTCAACACCTCCCAGTGCTCTTGTTAACTCTTGCCTGAATGCCACCTTGCAGTCTTCCTCCTTCATCTTCCACCACTTGATCCTTGACTCTGTCCTCACTTTCCTCTTCTTCTTGTCCTCCAAGGTCATCCTACAGACCACCATCCTATGCTGTTTAGTTACACTCTCCCCTGTCACTACTTTTCAGTCTCCAATCTCTTTCAGACTCACCTCCTCATCACCTCTGTTCCCTTCACCAACATGACCATTAAAATCTGCAGCAATCATCACTCTCTCTCCCCTGGGTACACTCTCTCACTTCATCTAGCTCACTTCAGAATTTTTCTTTATCTTCCATCTCACAACCAACTTGTGGAGCATAAGCACTAACACCATTCATTATCATATCTTCAACTTCCAGCTTCAAACTCATCACCCTCCATGACACCCTCTTCACCTCCAAAACACTCTTCACATACTCTTCCTTAAGGATAACACCTGCCCCATTCCTCCTTCTATTCACACCATGGTAGAACAGTTTAAATCCTCCTCCAATACACCTGACCTTACTACCCTTCCATCTAGTATCTTGCACACATAAAATGTCAACCTTTCTTCTCTCCATCATATCAACTAATTCTCTACCTTTACCAGTCATGCTGCCAACATTCAAAGTGCCTACCCTCACTTCCACTCTCCTTCCCTTCTTTCTCTCCTCCTCCCTCTGGACATGCTTTCCCCCTCTTCTTCTTCTTCTCCTCCTTTGGCCAACAGTAGCCCAGTTTCCACCAGCACCCTGTAGGCTAACAGCACTGGTGACGGTCGTTGTTAACCCGGGCTTCGACCGATCCAGTATGGAATTCTGTTTCGTTGTCTGCATATTGATTTGGCAAAGTTTTACACCAGATGCCCTTCCTGACGTAACCCTCCCCTTTATCTGGGCTTGGGACCGAAGAAATACACTGGCTTGTGCATCCCTAGTGGCTGGGTTAATGCAGTGTACATTAATGACACTGAATTGTCTCTGATTGTTGTTTAATACCTTCTGGACAGTTTAAAATCTATTAAAAATCTGGACAGTTAAGTAACAGTGTAGGGTGTTAATGAAATTAACAACAGCTGCAATAAAGGTGCAACAATGAGATGACCCCAAAAACAGGAATGGTTTTGCAGGTGGAGGCCACAGACATTTTTTCCCTCATCTTTTTTTGACTGATTTTCAGTAGTTTTGCATTTGACTAAGGTTTGTTTCACTACTGGTAGCATGAGGTGATACCGGGACCCTACAGAGGTTGCACAGGCAGTCCAGCTCCACCAGGATGGCACATCAATTGCCAGAAGGTTTGCTGTGTCTCCCAGCACAGTCTCAAGAGGATGGATGAGATTCCAGGAGACAAGCAGTTACTCTAGAAGAGCTGGACATCATCAGCCCATCAGCAGGACCAATATCTGCTCCTTAGTGCAAGGAGGAACAGGATGAGTACTGCCAGAGCCCTACAAAGTAACCTCCAGTGGGCCACTGGCATGAATGTCTCTGACAAAACCATTAGAAACAGACTTCATGAGGGTGGCCTGAGGGCCCAACATCCTCTAGTGGGCCCTGTGCTCACTGCCTGGCGCAGTGGAGCTTGACTAATAATTGCCAGAGAACACCAGAATTGGCAGGTCCAGCACCAGCGCCCTGTGCTTTTCACACAGAGAGCCGGTTCACTCTGAGCTCATGTGACAGATGTGAAAGGGTCTGGAGGAGTCGTGGTGAACGGTATGCTGCCTGCAGCATTGTTCAGCATGATTGGTTTGGTGGTGGATCAGTGTTGGTCTGGGGAGGTATATCCATGGAGGGACGCAGAAACCTGCACAGGATAAACAATGACACCCTGACTGCCATTAGGTATCGGCATGAAATCCTTAGACCCATTGTTAGACCCTTCGCTGTTGCAGTGGGTCCTGGGTTCCTCCTGGTGCATGATAATGCCAGACCTCAAGTGGCAAGAGTATGCAGGCAGTTCCTGGAGGATTAAGGAATTTATATCACTGACTAGCCTCCATGCTCGCCTGACCTAAATCCAATAGAACATCTCTTGGGCATCATGTTTAGGTCCATCTGACACTGCCAGGTTGCACCTCAGAATGTCCAGGAGTTCAGGTGATGCCCTGGCCAGGATCTGGGTGGAGATACCCCAGGACACCATCTGTCATCTAATAAGGAGCCCCGATGTTGTCAGGCAAGCATAAATGCATGTGGGGGCTATACAAAACTACTGAGTACCATTTTGAGTTGCTGCAATGACATTTCAGCAAATCAGACTAGCCTGCCGCATCAGTTTTTCAGTTGGAATTTCTTGGTGACTTTGAACTAAGCCCTCTGTAGGTTGATCATTTTCATTTTCATCAAGTGGTGTGTCATCCTTTTGTTCCTAACACATTACCCATTCCATATCAGTATGGATATCCAGCATGATTTTTTTTTCCAATTGAGATCTGATGTGTTTTCAACGTGTTCCTTTAATTTTTTTGAGCAATGTATTTTTGAAATGATCTTGTGATTTACTGAAGGACAAAATTCACCAGTGCATATCACCCACATGTGAAGGTAACAGCCAGTTTAATACTTGATTGTGCCACTTTTAGCAGCAACAACTGCAATCAGGCAGTAACTGAATAAAATTGCAGCAGTTAAGTTTGGCCTATTCTTACCTACAAAATTGAAAGTGACTATTCTTGTCATTGCAAGGTCACAGCACAGCAAACCACAACAAAATTGGACCTCTGCATTTAACCCCATGCAGCAGGGGGCAGCTATGAAAATGCCCGGGGAGCAGTGACAGTACCTTGCTCAAGGGTACCTCAGGGCAGCCCACTGGTAAGGGGTTTGAACCCCCAATCTTCCGATCCTGTGGCCAATTCCCAGGTGATGTTTCCACTGATGTTAGAAGATAGAAAAACCTTTCTGCACTTTGTGTTTTGAAGGGGGAGGGGGACCCCTTTAAAAGCTCCTTTACTTTCTTATACCTTTTTATAAAATGATTGTCTGAACTTCACTGAAATGAACGATTCTTTGGGGAGCCAAAGTAGTTATTCTATGATGTCATGCAAAAAAGTTTTTTTTTTAAGTGACACATTATTATAAGGGGACAGCGGTGGCCTAGTGGTTAGGGCGTTGGTCGGAGGATCGGGGGTTCGAACCCCTTCCCAATAGGTTGCCCTGAAGTACCCTTGAGTAAGGTGCTGTCCCCGTTTCGCTCCTCCCTGTGATGGGCTGGCGACCTGTCCAGGGTGTGTCCCCTGTCCTTCGCCCTGTGTGAGTTGGGATGGACTCCAGCACCCCCCCGCGACCCCACTTGGGACAAGCGGCAGAAAATGACTGACTGATGACTGACTGACATTATTATAAATAAAAGTTAAAAGACTGTAAAGTGTTTGCCATTCTATCAAATTGAAATACAATTTCTTTTACTGTGTATTTAGCATCAGTTCTAAAACCAAGCCTCAGGATTGGTGCCAGATGTCATATGCGCCACATTTTTATCAGCCTATATGGCTGTAGGAGAAATATCTATCCACTGGTGATCCCTGAGAGTCAGTTGGAGAATCACTGCTCTATAGAACCCTTTTGGCTAAAGCTGCAGTGTAGAGTTATTGCTTTCTTTCTCTACACCCCTATAACTGTTTGTTAGTTTTAAATCACAGTAAATTTCCTCTTAGCATTGCAAATTTGATATAATTTTACAACATTCTGCACTTTCCAGAAAGATTTCTCAACTTGTTTCAATGAGTCACAATTTCCAATTTATTAAAATCAAATGACAAATAAATGAGTTATTTATTAATTGTTACCCATGTTATACACAATTAGCCAAGCAATTTTCCAGCAGTAGTTTTCATCTCATTCTTGGCATGCCATGCATGGGATTACAAACCACTGCTCCATTGGGCATTTTTTAAATATCAACCATCACAACGCTTCGACCTATGGAGGTGGAGAACATCTGTTATTTAAGAGGAAAATTAACTATTTGATTAATTGAAGTAAATGTTAAGGGTTATTTTTGGAAGTAAACTTATTTCTGCAGTTCATGACAGTATCCACCTCTTAATTGCTTTACAGTGTAAGACCAAACGAGAAAGCAGCTGTTACATATACTGCAGGGAAAATGAAACCAAGATACATTTTAATATGTCCACAGTTCATAAATTCACATTCATGTATCCTCTACACTCTACACAAAAACGGCCACCGTTCTGCCAGCCCTGCATTACCCACCCTGTTACATTTGCTTTTGGGAATTTATTAGCAATTAGCAAGCTGTGCATCAGCAGCTTAACAGGTAGGAATTTATCATCAGCTCAGTTTATTAATTTTCAAACATGTGAATGTCTGGTGATGCGAAATATCACCTACTCCGAGCATTTTCACTGGAAGTGATTTATACAGTTTCCATCAGATCCAAACGTGCAAATATGCATGAAGCAATGCGAACACACATAAAAATGTTAACCCAACCCTAAATTTAACATAGCCTTGGACATTCATTCTGATTGGTCTAAATTGGTGAGAATTGAGTTGAATCTTGAATTTTCCAAAATCAAATGAAACAAAACAAAAAAAAAAGTCAGGTATGGAAATGTCTGAATGGTGGTCTAAATATGAAATTCACCACCGTGATTCTCTAAAAGGGCTTCCAATCCATAAGGGCTACGGATACACAAACACAGAAGCCTCTGCTGGACACGCAGGCTTTCAAAGGCCTATTTTTATTGGCGAGCAGTCAGTGGTGAGACAGGGCTTTTCCTCTCGCCAAGTCAAGCAACAAATGTTCAGCTTTGATACGTTTTCAATTTTCCACTTTCAATCCTCCATTTATGGCATGCATAAAACATAAGCACTCCCTGTTCCTTTCCCAAAGATGTCGAATATGAATTAGCACACCCGCAGTGAGTTTTGCAGGGCACCAAATGCACTGTAATGAATATGTGCTGTTCCCAGCAATAGGAGGGCACTAACATGGATGGTCAGTCACAAGGTTTAACCATTCTCATCTATCCATCCCCTCTGCTTCTTCTCATTTCATTTCTTGCGCTCATGCCCAAGTTACTGTCTGGTCGGTTTGTATTTGAGATCTCAGTGGCACCATGAACTGATTCACACCTCTACTCAAGAATTCTATGAAAACCAGAACATGGTTTAGCTTGCTTAATGGTTGCTAAAAGGGTGTAAAAATCAGTCAATGCCTCTTAACACAACTGTCTGAAAGTGTTGATTCTAGTGTGAAGTACACCTGAAGTATGCTTGGTGCAAAGTTTTATTTCAACATCTAAATTTCTCAGCCGTATGAAGGGTTCAGCCACGACTTTGTTCTAAGTGTTCTTATTAATTGTCTGAAATAATCCTAAAAAATGGGATTAAAGTACAGGTAATATAGAAGATAACTGGAGAAAATGCAATTAACAACTGCAGCTGAAGTGAAAGTGACTATTTGTCATTGTGTAACACGGCAGAGCACAGAGTGAAACACAAAAACATTGTCTGTATGTTTTACCCACACAGACCGTGCAGCAGTGGACAGCCATATCCAGCACCCGGGGAGCAGTGATGGGGATGATAACTTGCTCGAGCATACCTCTTTGTAGCTTACTTGTTTGGGATTCGAACCCTCAACCTTCTGATGTTCAGGCTTAGACCTAGCAGTCAGGCCACTGCTGCATCAGTTGATACTGTCTTCCAACATGTCTTCTGAAATTAAGAGTGTTAATATGGAGTCAAACCATCGCCCTTAATCCAGCTATTCTTTACTCTTTTGGGAAAGCTTTATAAGTAGATAAATACATTTTGGAGAATTAATTGCATTCAGCCGCAAGAGAATTAAGACCTATTTTATCTTTTTCACTTTGTGTTTGCCAGAACATTTTTACAATGAAAACCGCATTTAATTCAAAGGAATTTTCTAAAAAAAAAATAAAAAAAAGCCAAGTATGTTGCTTGTGAACATTTGCGTTGAGTTCAATTTAGTCCTAAGTTCAGTTTTGGTGAGCATTAAGAAGAGATTGTTATCTTTCACAGAATGACCTTTCATGCAGCAGAGGTCAGATGAAGGAAAAATATCTTTTTTCCAATTTCCTTCTCAAAATCAAGATGATTAATTTCATCCATCCAGCTGAAATTCCTAATAAAAGGAGATCGTTGTATAATCTCAAATATAGTGTATTTAATGATCGTTTAATCTGTACAGTTAATCATAATGAAATGTAATGGAAAACCTGTAGTAGATAAACAAGATTATTCTTGTTGGTACTTGGCAAACCAGCAATGCTTTAGGCAGTTGTGCAACACACACACACACACACACACAAACACACACACACACACACACAGAGACACTTCATCTAGACCTTATAACCAGTAGAAACGGCACATAAATAAAAAAAAGAGCAGAAAATAAGGGAGAAGAGGAACTGTGCCTGGACTACAATGCTACAGATTTTCCCTCCTGATGATGAGGATGAGATGCAGACACTTGTGCCACTGCCTCAAAACCAGGCTTCATTTTTACCACAATTGAAACAAGCAGGCACAGTCCACAATGTTCATTGATGTAACCACAATCTGCGACCATAATGCACCTGGTTGCTAAGGTTGTGCACAGGACCACTTCATAAAGGACTTCTTTAAAACAGGTGCAGGTTAACAACAAGAAGAGGAGTAGTGGAGACATCAAACAGCAAAATGAGAGTTCAGTGACAAAGAGATAACATGATTTAAAAATTCTTTCCTACCAAAACCATTTGAATAAAAAATGATGTGTGAAATGATGGACTAGGTTTGAAGTTCTTTGATCACGCCTGTCTCATAAAACATTGCTGATTAAGTGTGAGACATTATTAATGAACTCTATAAATAAACTCTACTGTATTTCTGATTCAGTCAAATTCATGATTTAGAGATGCTCTGCCTAAAAACCACACACAGTGCTTTGTTTGATAAGTTTAAACTAAAGGCACCATTTCAAGGTCCATTATCCATCCATTATCTGCCGCTTGTCCCAAACGGGGTCGCGGGGGGGTGCTGGTGTCCAACCCAGCGCACACAGGGCGAGGACAGGGGACGCACCCTGGACAGGTCGCCAGTCCATCGCAGGGACATTTCAAGGTCATTACCTCATAAAAATATGTGAGCAACACATTGGTCACAAACAGAATAACCCCGGAAAGTATGCAGTGTCTCCATCTCAGCTTGTTTTCTTTTAATAATTGTCTTTTTTACTCCAGCTTTACACATTTCTTAATTCTTACAAACTTTTTTTGACATTTGTGCAGTATATCTTATTTACTCCTCTAGACTGTCCAGTTCTGAAAGCGAAGGATTTCTTGTAATAGTAATAATATATAGAAAGATGCAACATCAATTTGACAAGCAGTTTGAAGTACATGATAATCATTTGTAGAAGCAGGCATAGTGTTGCCAGAACTACTGCTGGAATAATACGAACATGTCTGTAAGACCGATATAGAAATAGACATATACATGTGTACCTGTGACAAAACCAGCATAAAGATATGTCAATTTTTCTGTAAAAAAACTGACTCAATGGCTCAAAGCCCCACTCAGCGCTTTTCTGAAAATACAAGATATTGAATCTTCTGAGAAGTACAGAAATCCACTGCAAAGCTTCTCATATCATGTCATAAAAATCCAAATGTCAGTAAATCACAATGTGCTACAATAAATAAATGTTTAACGAACGGTTATTTATGATCATTATTGTCAAAATTTATTGCATATATTTTACAGGTTTTAGAGGCAGAACAGGAGCTTGAGCTGGTTGGCCAGATGGTTTGTGAAGAACATTTTTCTAAATGTCAAAGTAATATTATGCAAAAGACATCTAATTCTAAAGCACACAATGTGATTTTAAAATGCCATTCAGTGTTAATTAATCACAAAAGAACAGATTTTAATTAGGTTTTCTTCTATATATGCAAACATGCTAAGCTTCTTAGACACAATATGTAAACAAAGATCATTGCAAAAGCAAGCTTCTTCTTCTTCTTCCTCTTCTTCTGCTTCTGCTTCTGCTTCTGTTTCTTCTTCTTCTTTCGGCTGCTCCCATTAGGGTTCACCACAGCAGATCATTTGTTTCCATTTGATCCTGTTCTCTGTATCATCCTCTTTCACATTGACTGACTGGATGTCCTACATCATGCAAAATTGCTTTGATGTCCTGAATTCACTGAAAAATAAATATTAACCACATTTCAGCGCATGCTCCATATCAGAGTGGGGGATGTGATGTTCATGTAGAAAACAAAAGCAGGAAACAAAACAATCAATTTTCCAAGCATTTAATGTATATTTACATTTGCGGCATTCCATGTCCTAATTACAGGGACAGTCTCCCTGGAGCAAGTCAGGGTTAAGGGTCTTGCTCAGGGACCCAATAGTGGTAGTGCCAGAGGTGGGATTCGAACCTGGGACCTCTTGAACCATAGGTCCATAGGCAAGCATGCTACCACCCTGGTGGTATATGAAAAGATGTATTATCCCTAGTCACCGTGGATGCAATATATTTGCCCATGATACAAAAAAACAGAATGAGAGGCATGGGAATGCAAAGGATCAATTTTGCTGATTATATTTTGAATATATTGATTATTTTTGGTAGTTTATTCAATCTCAAACAAATACTTAAATATGAGATATTTTTCTTTCCATTTACTTTGATGTTGCATTCTTGCCAACAATTGAATTTTTTTAAGTGCTTGACGATGCAAAACTTAATCTGTGAAAGCCAAAGTTAAAAGAAAATGACTAATTTGTCATTGTGAACACACCACAGCACAACAATCAGTCAAATGCAATCATATGCTTCCTCTGCATTCAGCCCATACACCCAGTGTGGCAGCAGGAAGCTGCTCAACCAGTGCCCTGGGAGCAGTGCTGGACACGGCACATTTTTCAGGCATTCCTCAGGGTAATCTACTGGTATGGAACTCAAACCCACAACCTTTCTATCATGGAGCCTATTTCGACTTGTATTTATCTAAATCCCCTCATACATAAGGTCATAAATATTTAATGACTTCAAAAAGGTAGGAACGTTGGCCATTTTATATATATATATATATATATAGCATGTGCATTGTGCAAAGGTTTTAGGCAGGTAATGGAAAATGCTGTAAACTGATATTTCAATATTGATATATATATCAATTTATCAATTTACAAATGCAAGTGAATCTAATGAAAGAGGGTCTAATTGGCCTATATTTAGCCTCTACCTTTGGCCTTCAACCAGCACCACCCTTCTGGCCCCCACAGATTCTGATTCCACATCATCCAGTGCCTGATTACATGAAGAGACAGAAGGATGTAGGGCTTCACATCCACAGAAGATCTGTGGTTAGTTCTCCAAGATGTTTGGAACAACCTACCAGCCGAGTTCCTTCAAACACTGTGTGCAAGTGTACCTAGAAGAATTGATGTTGTTTTGAAGGCAAAAGGTGGTCACACCAAATATTGATTTGATTTAGATTTCTCTTTAATTCATTCACTGCATTTTGTTGGTTGATGAAAAGAAATGATTAACACTTCCATTTCTGAAAGCATTCTTTGTTTACAGCTTTTTTCACACTCAAAACTTCTTTGCATAGTATCAGAGATAGAGATATATATATATATATATATATATATATATATATATATATATATATATATATATTCATTGTCTAAATTTAAGTACTATTTATCATATAATGTCAGTAAATCCTTTTTTTTATTTTTCTTTATATTTATATTTCTTGCATTAAGACTGTAAAATTAAGGCCCTGAACCTAAATTCATAGCACACATTGCCTTTTCCAGATGAAACTGTAGATGGTCATTTGGGTCTCAGAATATAAAAATGATGGCAGAACCCTAGCACCGATGCTTCCTGGTTCCTAATCTTTCATTAGACTACTGCATTTCATCCCAGCTCACTCTGAAACCACTTTTGGCAATTACTTTTTTAATATTAATTCAATGGCATGATTTTCTAGTCAATTATGAGCAGGGAGTGATACATATCATCACTGTAGGAACATGCCCTTGTACCTCCATCTTTATATAGATTTAAAATTGATGATAGGTCACCTGATGCTCTGCATTCCTTGTGGTCATCCTTTTGTCTTCAGTCATTGGTCAGTTTTTAGGGCACAGCATGAACATTATTTTTGGTTGGTGGTCTATTCTAAGAACAGGTCTATTCTGTGCAGTAACACCTCTCATACCCCCCAACAAACATTCACACAGACAAACACACTCAAACATACCGCTACTATGTCACTATTTAGCCGAATAATACATGCTCACACATTAATGAAGAGAAACTATAACATGCATGTGTGTATGATGAATGAAACAATGAACAATGAGTGTAGATTTAATGTGGATTACCCTAAAATTGGCTGTCAAAAAAAGCATGATAAAAATAAAATAATGTTACATTTGCAAACTCTTCTGCAGACATTGCTGGTCAGCACTTAGTGGAGATGTTTGGGTAAATCAATGAGCAGCAAACTAACAAAAGCAATGGCAAAGCTCCAGTTTTCCTCGAGAGACCTGTATCAAGAATTCATAAGCTTTATGAAGGAGAGCAAATGGGATATTTGGAAGTTTTGATATATTGTATACACTCTTTGGTTTGATCCTACAGCCATTTTTGCTTTCACGGGATGACCGAGTAAAAACTAGAAACCATGTTTTGCTCAGGTAAGATTCAAGTTCATGTACATCCTGGATTCACAATGCTTTAAATTACTGAAAGCAATGAATACATTCTGATGGATCTTGTTTGGTCAATACATGAGGCTTTATCTAAATGCACTTATTTTTAAATGGAATTACTGAGCGATAAATCTGAGCCAATGAGAGAAAAAATACTGGATTATACATGAATAATTATTAATAACTTAAAAACAGCTACATACATTAAATTCATTCACTGTGTTTGGAGTTTGTGTTTAAAGCAAAGATAAATTTTACATTTTGTGAGTCTTCTTTTTAAAGGAAAAACACTGGTGTTACATTTTTTTTTAAACAATTTTCACTCATAAGCTGCATCAATTTGTCAGTGTGGTTGTTTGTGTCCATGCTGACACAATGACATATAAGCTGGAGTCTGTCTTTCATAACAAGAGTAGCAAATGATTCAAACGGTGAGTTTTGTTGCAGAACAGGATAATGAGAAGGCTCTGCCAAGACGTTAGTGAGCTAGATATGGAAAAAATGAAACCAAATAAAGCCCAGTAAAACCAGTAAATCTGGCTACAAAACAAAGTATGGATTAACCTCACCCCAAAGTGTGATGCCAAATTGACAATTTCTGCCTGGCCAATTAGCAAACAAGGTGTACAGGCAAGCAGCCATGTATAGACAAGATGTCTCCAAGATCATTTACCTGAAACTCATATTTCAAGCTCACAGACACCCACACTATCCCACCCACACACACACGTACAGTCCTGGGCTAGTGTTAAAGAATAAGAGGGTTTACATATTAAGAGGAAATAGTTGTGCTGGCTGCAGCATTATCTGTAAAATCTACCAAACTTCCATGAAGGCTGACATTATAGAATGGCAAAATCATGTGTATGCAATAAATGCCATAAACAGCTCGTTTTTTATCAAACTCAAGTTGCCAACTCCATTTAACTCTCAGATGTATCCTCACTGCCATGGACAGTATTACTTTAGCGTTGCTAATTTGCTTTCCCTTCTATCCCTCATTTCCTTAGACAGATATCCGATTTGTACCATATGCAGTGGCATTTCAGGCACTATTAGCTAAGCTGGAGTGCACACAGTGTTATCTGAGCTCAAATGAGACAAATAATGTCTCTGCTATGTACCAGCGACTGCCTGCGCTTCTCAGCCCGTCCGATCAATGGCCGGCCTATTTTATCTGCCCTGTCTGTTCAATCATCGTTAACACCCCATTACAGCCTCTGACCACCACAGTCTAGGCATCGACTGCCTCGTCCATGTGATTAGGGAAGTTAGCTTCACCGTCCCGTCTTCTGAGAGGCATCAGTCATGTTGGTTTTAGCTTGTTTGGAGAGAATGACCAGGCCAAGGTGTGTTGTAATAAACGTATACAGCATTAGCAGTGGATGGCTGGCCTGTCACCTTCAGAGTATCACCATCAGTCTGCTTCCTTCAGGCTAAATAGTGTTTGGGTGTAATAAGAGATGTGGCTATCCACCGCAAAGGCAAATCTGTGTCCTACCCTCAGGTCAGTCTTGGACTGTGCAATTGGGGACATAGCCTAGTCTATTATTTAGGAATCTTATTATTAAATGAAATTTACATATATCCTATTTATAAACTGATAAGCCAATTTTAGATACTTCTAACCTATTCATACGCTCAGTAGCCAATTGTATCTCATTCGATCTCCACCAGGTATTTACATTTACGGCATTTAGCAGACGCTAAAGGGAAAGTCCCCCTGGAGACACTCAGGGTTAAGGGTCTTGCTCATGGACCCAGTGGTGGTAGTGCTGGAGGTGGGATTCAAACCTGGGACCTCTTGAGCCATAGGTTCCATAGGCAAGTACTCTACCACTAGACCACTGCCCCACATCCTTCAATGAATAACAACCTCCAAAAGATCAACCCCCAGAGCTGGGTGTTGCACCATAACTTTTTTTTTTAACATGCATCAAAGTCACTGCTGAATTGAGTGTTTGCCCACATCTACATATTTTCACAAACTGATCACAAATTCAGGGTTAGAGAGTGGCTAATACAAGCCGGTTATCAACAGATGGGTTACAGTCTCTATTTGAACACCAGCCAGGTGGAAGAGGCAATACTGGCTGGTAAATATTTAGTCTTTTTATGGGTTTACTGCAATATAAATTTTGTTTAACACAAATAGATACACTTAATACAGCTTACTGTTCTATGTAGTCTTGTACAACATCAAATAAATAAATAAACAAACAAACAAACAAACCACATGACCCTTTTTTATTGTAAATGTTTAATTTAATTCCGGACTGATTTTGCTCTGTCTGCAAGCAGTGGTAAAACCATCAAAGGACAATGGGAGTTGATTAAAAGCTTTGTGTGTGCTGTATGGATTGCACCAAACGACTGCTTTTGAACAAAGGAATGAAGCTGTGATCAGTTTTTTTATCCAACCAAAGAAGCAGCTGTGACAAATTATTTTCCATCACATATTGATTCAAGTAAGGATTGTGTGTAACAGCTAGTGATACCAAGGCCTAGCCTTCCTGATCAGCGGTGTGTTCAAAGGTCTGGGTTTTCAGTGAACACCAATGTCCTCAGTCCTGGCCTACTTTCCTCTTTGTATGTAGAGACAGAGCTGGCAAAATTGACCATTTACCAAGGGAAGCTTTTGTGAAATGAAAGTTTGAGATGGGAGAAATACACAATCAACAGATTCACTGCCAAAGACATTTTTCTTCTTCACAAAAGAGGAAAAAGGCTCATAACTTTACAACATCAGTGGGTGCTGAAGAAAGCTATATAATCTTGTAATGCAATCTCTGCAGTATCTAGTATGTGTCTAGTACGATACCTAGTAACCTAACTGGAACTCGTGTCTGATAAAACCTATGAAAAATGTATTTATATGTAGGGTATGTCCTGTATAATACCTTAATACACCTGGCAAGTGTACACACCAGGTCATAAAAGCCTTTAACTCAAAGGATTTTAAATGTGAAAATATTATAACACAACACGAGACCCAACTTAATGATGTCTGATACTCTTCCTTTATAAAGTTTTATGAATGTAATTATACACAGACGCATGAGAAATTATGCAATCATATGGCAGGGATTATGTATTTCATAAAACCCATTCTCATTGCTTCTAAATCGCATTCATAAGAGGTGTCACTGGATTTATTAAGTCTATTTCTTTATTTATAACTATATCTGAAGAAGGCCTATTCATCGTTATATAATATCGACATCTAAACAGCGATGTTCTGTGAAGATTCTTCTCTAGCCATGCATCGTTAAGTTGCAGTTATGAAGAAAAGGGCAAAATGATAATATTATTTTATTTTGTGTGATGTGAGGGCACTAGCAACAGATTCAGATGTCTTCTCCAGAGCTGCAAGGCTCTGCATTTTTTTTATTTGCTTGGATTGAGGTCATAGGGATTAGCGCCTGTGTTGACTCATGTACCTTTGAACCTAAGGAGTGTGTGGCTGTGCTGAGCTGACCTTGACGTGAATATTTTCACAATGTTTAGCAGCCTGGCTTATCACTCCACTGCATGCGCCTTGGTGCCTGAGAAGCGTATTAATGACGTTCACACAACTGTCCAATTCTGACCCATTTTTTTTACCACATATACATTGTAATTAGTCACTACTGACCAAAGCTGGAATTTAATGAGGAGTAATGAAGTGGTGGCTGCTCGGAAATGTACCATGGCAGGATGGCAATCTTTTTTTTTTGTAACTGTTTTTATATATTTTTGAGTACTTTCTGTGTGAAGTTTGCTGTGTAGGTTTCCACCCACCATCCAAAGACATGCAAGAGATGCTAAATTGCCCCCTAGGTGGGACTCTGTGTGTGCATATTTGCCCTGTGATGGAAGTTATTATGTAAGTAATGTAAGCGTGTAGAGGTATTTTTGTAGATATTTCACAAGTTAATATTTGAGTGTTGTTATGCAGTTACACTGTTACTGCACAGAAAAAGTTTTTGTATGTAATCTGACTTAAAATCATGTCATTAGAACGTATTCAGTTAAACTCTATAGTATTTATTCTGTGTACACTGTATGGGCAAAGTTATGTTACCCCATTTGCTTTGGTGTACATGATAATGAAGAAATGATTAGGAAGATTGAAGGTTGGCTCGGAACCACTGCTACCAAGTACAGAACATCAGGCATAAAAGCCAGTATAAACATAGACTATCACCAGCTGTAGGAAGGAGCGTACTGAAGAGCAGCATTGTCATAAGATGCCACCTTTGCCAAATATATATAATGCCATATTATTGTGAACTAGAGGCATCTAAGAACAACAAAAGCTCAGTCAGAAGGGCCATGGCCACAAATGGCAAAGCACTTTTAGTAGAACCTTTTCCTGAATCACCATGGCTGAGCCCCTGTGCACAAAAACATGGTTTGATGTGTTTGGTGTGGGGGAACTTCAGTAGTTTTCAACCCAAGCTGTCACAGTTTGCGGTGCTCTGCCCTGACTGGGCACATCTGGTGCCTCGTTAGGATGTCAGGTGTGCCTCAATGGCCAAGGTTATAGAGATCCCAATGAGTCCGAACACAGCATCGGTCATTCTCGATACCATGTTGTACACAGTGTACCATGTTGTACACTGTGTGTACAGTGCTCTACACAATTATTGGCACCCATGATTAAAATGTGTTCTTAGGCTTCTATTAAATTCTTTTTTTTCGAAATATAGGCTCACAACACAAAAAGGAGAAAAATCCCATCTTTAATTGAAGTACATTTATTCATTGGGAAGAAACATTCCACATTAAGAAATACATTTTTTACATTAAATCATGTGTGCCACAATTATTGGCACCCCTGCTGTTAATATTTCATACCTTTTTGCCAACAAGACAGCTCTTAATGTTCTCCTATAAAATTTCACAAGTTTGGATAATACAGAGACAGGGATTTTTTACCATTCCTCTTTGCACAAGCTTTCTAGATCATCCAGAGTTCTGGGTTCTCACTTATGCAAGCTCCTCTTCAGCTCATAACACAGGTTTTCAATGGGGTTGATATCTGGGAACTGAGAGGACCATGGGAGGAGCTTGATTTTGTGTCTGCTGAGCCATTTTTTGTCGATTTTGCCATACATTTAGGGTCATTAAATCAATCGTTAGGGTCATTATCCTGCTGGAAAGCCCAATGATGACCTATCTTCAGCTTACGGGCAGAGGCCAACAGACTTGATTTAAAATGTCCTGGTGTTTAAAGGAATTCATGATGCCTTGCACCCTAACAAGGTTCCCAGGGCCTTTGGAAGAGAAACAGCCCCACAGCATCACAGATCCTGCACCATACATTTACAGTGGGCATGAGGTGCTTTTCCGCATACTCATTCTTGGATTCACGCCAGACACACTTTGATTCCCAGTCCTTCCTGAATGAAATTAGTATGTTCTTCCCATATCTGCATGGGTTTCCTCCCACAGTAGTAAGACACGTACATGAGATGGATTGGAGATGTCAGATTGAGAATGAGTTTGCCTATGTGCTCTCCAACTCCACCCATGACCTCAGTCAGGATAAGTGGTAATGAATGAAGGGTAGGTTGGTGAATGAAGGGAGGGATGAGGGATGACCATTTGCACCATCTTAGATATAAATACATGTTCACCTGGGTTGATAGCTGGTGACTGCAATGGCCATTGTATATTATTTGTATATCCTGCACCATACTTTACAGTGGACATGAGGTGCTTTTCCGCATACTCATTCTTAGATTTATGCCAGACCCACCTAGAATGTTTGTTGCCAAAAAGCTACATATTGGTCTCATCTGACCAAAACACACGGTCCTAGTTGAAGTCCCATTATCGCATAGCAAACTCTAGAAGCTGGTTCAGGCCATTCATGAAATAATGAAGCTTGTACAGCACATGGAGCTACTGGCATTCAGGTCCTCTTTCTCCAGCACAGCCACAGGGTCCTCCACCCAGGGGGTTGTCCCAGTTCACCACTGGTTCCCACGACCACCCAGGGAGGTTGTCCCAGTTCGTCACCGGTTCTCATGACCACCCAGGGGGGGTTGTTCCCAGTTCATTAACGGTTCCCGCTACTACCTGGGGGGCCAACCCAGTTTGTTGCCGGTTCCTGCAACTACCCAGGGGGGTGGTCCCAGTTCGGCTACGGCTCCCATGATCGCCCCAAACAGGTGTGCTTCTTTGGCTCAAGGGGATAAAGATCCCAGTGAGTCAGAGCAGAGCGTCAGTCATTCTTGATTTAACCCTACTGAGCACATATGGAATTAACTGTAATATTAACACTATGTCATGACGTGACCAATTTTACAAATACTCGTACAAACTCACTCATACAAAAGTAACATTTTCACTACATGCTTACATATTTAACATGCAGCAGTATGTACTGGACATTACCTGTAATCACTACTACTAATTACTAGTGCTAATGTTTATCTATGATTATGCACTTACTACACTTAGATTAGTATAGTATAGAATACTTAGACTACAGATTTATCAACATATCAGTTACTGTTGACTTTCATAATGTAATCAGAGATTTCTCTGCACTACAATAAGCATTTTATTTCACCCTTAAATTCCTTCCATTATTTTTGTGCTGATTTCTGAAATACAGAAGTGCTGCAGCACCCTCGGCACCACCATTCATAAATCCCTGAATTGAAATGCTTAAAATTGATTTGGTTCCTCCCAGAAACAAAAAAAGTCCACTGAAGTGTGATGTGAATTAATATTCACTGGTTTGCTTGTTCAAATGGTAGACATAAAAACTTTTTACAAAAAGTTTTGGGTTTTTTTTAAATCTATTTATTTCTATCAAAATAAACGCAGCAGCCAAAAATTTAATAAAATTAAAAGCACAAACAGCATTGAGAGGTTAAATTCATGAAGGAGTGGCCCATCATTAAAGGGTTAAATATTTTTTACTGGAAGCTTCCCATATTCTAAAAGTGAACTAACTTTCCTCCCAGTGCAGTGGATGGAAATTGTAGATCTGCAGTGAATAATTAATACTTTTAAATGCATTAGAAAACGAGTAAGTCAAAAGAGGCTGGCAGTTCCTCATTCAGAAGGAATGGAGTAGCATATAAATACCACAGCCCTACATTTTACCCAGTGAAATTAAGCAATGAAAGGAGAGGGGAGAAATATAAAGTCCACCAAAGGAAAAAGTTGCAAAGCACGTGAGATGGGTGATATAGCTTCAGGCAGGCCATTCTCAGAGAAGCAGCCGCATTACAGCATCAGTGGAAAGCCCACTTCAAGTTTGTTAAAACCTTGCATCTGCTGATGTTTTGGGGCGGCGTGATTTGTCATCAAGGCATTAATTACCGTGCTAGGCGAGCCAGAAGAGACAAGCACTTCTGAAGACCCGGCCCTGCTATTAGAGCTGAGAAAGCATGAGGGGGAAAAAAAGAGAGCTTCTGCCCCTACATTCACTCTCTTTATCTGTCTTTCAGTCTCTGTCTCCCCCCCTCTCTCTCTCAGAGCAAAGAGCTGGGTGTGGAAAGACAGAAAAATATGTAGTCTTTATGCCCACACATTCTTTATTTTTCTGCTCTGTCTCTCGCTCTTTCTGATCTCACTTTATTGTTCTCTCTTTCCTATTTTCCCTTACTCAGATATCTCATGTCACATGGTGTCTTTCTTTCTTTCTTTCTTTCTTTCTTTCTTTCTTTCTACATATGTTTGTCACTCACATTGCCATGGTTATCCCTTCTGAGGAGAATCAACATGAAATCTATCTTCTGGAACTGGCTCACTCCAGCTCAGACCTAGCTGCTCATGCACATGCAGCTGATCTCTGCACTCACTGACACCTTTACATATACACCTCACCT
This sequence comes from Hepsetus odoe, assembly GCA_017165825.1. Lineage (NCBI taxonomy): Eukaryota > Metazoa > Chordata > Actinopteri > Characiformes > Hepsetidae > Hepsetus > Hepsetus odoe. Next base: position 3,776,135 of record CM029392.1, read on the forward strand.
CAGTTCTGAGGACATGTTTTATGTGGTTGCCATATGGATCAATCCCCATGTGTGTCTGCCTGCCTTTTTTGACCCCTGCTTGCCTATTGTGACTACAGGGCTTTGTAGCACAGGGGGTAGTTTTGTCACCACGGTGAGAGGTTTGATTCCAGTTCTTCCTGAATGAAATTTGCATGTTCTTCCCATATCTGCATGGGTTTCCTCCCATTGGAGCATTGTCACGGAAGAGACTGCTACCATCAGGATTGAAATGTTTCTCTACAGGATGAAGATGATCATTCAAAATGACTTTGTATTGATTGTCGGGTGGCGGGGGTCTAGTGGTAGGGTAATTGCCTATGGACCTAGGGATCAAGAAATCCCAGGTTCAAATCCCACCTCTAGCACTACAACCATTGGGTCCCTGAGCAAGACTCCTGAATTGCTCCAGGGGGACTTGTCCCTGAAATTAGGACATGGATAAGAGCGTCTGCTAAATGCCGCAAATATTGAGTCTAACCCAGCCACTATGGATGCACAAGCCAGTGTACTTCTTCCTGCTGGACTCAAGCCCGGATAAATGGGGAGGGTAAGGTCAGGAAGGGCATCGGGTGTAAAACTTCGCCAAATCAATATGCAGATGACGAAACAGAATTCCTTACCGGATTGGTCGAGGCCCAGGTTAACAATGACCGCCGCCTGTTAGCTGATGGAAATTGGACTACTGTTGGCCAAAGAAGAAGAAGAAGAGGAGGAAGGCATGTCCAGAGGGAGGAGGAGAGAAAGAAGGGGAGGAGAGTGGAAGTGAGGGTAGGGACTTTGAATGTTTGCAGCATAAGTAAAAGGTAGAGAATTAACTGATATGATGGAGAGGAGGAAGATTGACATCTTGTGTGTGCAAGAGACTAGATGGAAGGGTAGTAAGGCCAGGTGTATTGGAGGAGGGTTAAAACTGTTCTACAATGGTGTGGATAGAAGGAGGAATGGAGTAGGTGTTATCCTGAAGGAAGAGTATGTGGAGGGTGTCAGGGAGGGTGATGAGTTTGAACCTGGAAGTTGAAGGTGTGATAATTAATGTTGTTAGTGCTTATGCTCCACAAGTTGGTTGTGAAATAGAAGAGAAAGAAGAATTCTGGAGTGAGTTAGATGAAGTGATAGAGAGTGTACCCAGGGGAGAGAGCGTGGTGATTGGTGCAGACTTTATGGTCATGTTGGTGAAGGGAACAGAGGTGATGAGGAGGTGATGGGTAGATATGGTGTCAAGGAGAGGAATTCTGAAGGTCAGATGGTTGTAGATTTTGTGAAAATCTAATCTTAATACTTATTTTAAGAAGAGGGAGGAGCACAGGGTGACGTATAAGAGTGGAGGAAGATGCTCACAGGTAGATTATATCCTTTGCAGGAGGATCAGTCTGAAAGAGATTGGAGACTGCAAGGTAGTGACAGGGGAGAGTGTAACTAAACAGCATAGGATGGTGGTCTGTAGGATGACCTTGGAGGCCATGAAGAGGAGGAAAGTCAGGGCAGAGTCAAGGATCGAGTGGTGGAAGCTGAAGGAGAAGGACTGCAAGGTGGAATTCAGGCAGGAGTTAACACGGGCACTGGGAGGTGTTGAAGAGCTACCGGATTGCAGTGGTGGTGGAACCAAGAAGTACAGGAGTGTATACAGAAGAAGAGGGAGACAAAGAAGATGTGGGGCAGTCAAAGAGATGAAGAAAGTAAACAGGAGTACAAGGAGATGAACCGCAGGGTGAAGAAAGCAGTGGCAAGGTTGTATTGGTTTGGACATGTCCAGAGGAGAGATGAGGATTATATTGGAAGGAGGATGTTGAAGATGGAGCTGCCAGGAAAGAGGAAAAGAGGAAGACCAAAGAGGAGGTTTATGGATGTGCTGAGAGAGGACATGCAGGTGGTTGGTTTGAAGCAGAAATATGCAGAGGACTGGAAGAAATTAAGACAGTTGATCCACAGTGGCGACCCCTAAACGAGAGCAGCCAAAAGAAAAAAGAAGAAGATTGATTGTATTGAGTCTTTAAAGCCATTTTGATCGTTTGTTGTCTTACTGCTATACTGGGCCTACTGCACATACCCCAGAGCATGATAAGTAAGAAAATTCTAATGTATTGTTTCCATCTACCTGGTAGCAACCTCCCCGGCATATCTGTCCACTCATTTATTCAGCCTTTATAGTAATTTGTCAGCCACCTGCATGTTTTCGTTGCATTTGAGCTAAAAACTTACATCAGTTTTTTGGACCACTTGTATCATTTTAAAGAAACTAACATGATGAGATTTTATTCCAAGTTGTGTTATTTTCTGCTGGTTAATTCTGCAATAAACACTTAAAATGCTTAAAATTAAAATGCTTGTACATTTACAATTTGAGGCTCAAAACCAAAAAGAAAACTTTAATAAATTTTGTCAGTATGCCCCCACATCAGCATAACAGACTAGAAGAACATGTACAAACACACGCACACATGCACACGCGCGCACACACACACACACACACACACACACACACACACACACGCACACACATGCATGCGCACACACACACACACACACACACACACACGCACACACACACGCACACACACACACACACACACACACACACACACACACACACACACACACGTTGTAATCAGGCCATGCAACGCTTTAATGTGTTCTTCCTTCTTGGCCACCCACCCAGTCAAAGCACCCATCATTTATAACAAATCACAGATTTACAGCAAATCACACATCAGACAGCAGTTCACCACCAACAGACGGATATGGGGGTGGAAGGGGTGGTGGTTTATCAATTCAATGGCCATTTCTCTGCCTCCAGTACCAGGCCATCCCTCTAAAAATAGAGCACTCTGCTATAGAGATGATATGGCTTTTAGCAGAAAGGATGGAATGGGTATGCTGTGAAATAACAGTGTGTATCAGTGGATCTGCTGCTGCTGCTGCTGCTACTGAAGCAAACCTGAAGCTCCAGCTCAGTAACAGCCAATTCAACCTTAGCATCAACAGCACTACTGACACCTCTGGGAACATAATGGAAATTGCAACTATCCTTTATCCCCCCCCCCCCCCCCTTTTTTTCCTCTGTCTTTCTCTCTCTCTCTCTCTCTCTCTCTCTCTCTCTCTCTCTCTCTCTCTCTCTCTTTCTCTCTCTCTCTCTCTCTCTCTCTCTCTCTCGCTCATCAAAATGAAAAAGTATAATCAGTCTATAATAATCAGTCTATAATGAATTCCCAGGTTAATATAAGGTCAATATGTTACTTTTTATGTAAGGTATTTTTATTAAATATTTTTTACACTCTCAGACTAAACGCTATTGTGGCGTCATTAGGGTGTTAAGCTCAAGGATTTGCCTTCAGTGCTTTAAGTTGAATTAAATAACTCCACCATATTCTACTGCAGTTAAAAATACACCCCAGTCTTAATATTTTACAGTTCTACTTTTAACCATTAAGTGAAGCTCCCTTCTCCTGGGAAAACATATTTAAGGATCAAAACTGGACCTCAAGAACCATGTTGTGCCCTCGAGGATACATTTATGTTCCGTTTGATGGCCCAAAAATGTACCTGTACCATACATTATTTCTGACCATGTGCAATGAATGTAAATTAGGCCATGTAAATGTTACTCCTTATGTAACTATTATTCATGAATAATGAATGTACATTCTGAAAAAACAGAAGAGAAATTCTTTAAATGGAGACTGAAGGCCCGCTTCTTCAATGAGCACTTAATAAAGGATAAAGTACACCTTCATGCCTTAACCTTACACAGCTAACACATCTTAAAATATCTTCTGTGTGTAATTTTGTGGGGTTAAAATTTGGCAGCTACCAGAGTTTTAGTTGCAGCTCTTAATTCAAGTCGAGGTTTTCTGGTTTCCTTTGTAAGCGCTCATGAACGTCACTCTGGATAAAACCATCTAGCAAATGCTTTAAAAGCACGTTCTAAAGTAAATATATGTAAATCTAGTGTAAATGTTGTTCTTTTTGTAATGAGCAATTGTTAAATACATAATGCATGTATTATATTAGTAAAAATGAATACACTGGCACAATAGCTATTGGTTAAACAGCCAGTTTGGGAAAAAAAAAAACAAATGTTTGTAAAACTGCTATAACTGTGCTTTCAAAAGTGCTGCAGAAAGCAGAAAAGTCCACATTGCCTGGGTGGCTGCTAAAAAGGTCATTTCCTCCCATCCTGAATCGCCCCCCCCCGATCCACTTCTGTTTCACTGCAGTAGATATTGATTCTCCTCCAAAACAGATTTAAATAATGGAATGTGGAGGTGGCTCTCTGTGATAAATCATAATTTGACTACAAAGCTTGATATGAAATATTATTTATTAAATGTGGCGTTATTGCAAAAAAAACAAACAAAAAATACAGTAGTGGAGCAACCATAGTTTCTTTCTCATATCAGAGAAATAATTTATAGTTTAGTGGAGATGAGTGAGAAAAATATATTTCTCAAAGCTACATCCATTATGTGATTAAGTCCAAATCCAATGTAGAACCTAGATGATTCAGGGAGGAAGAACTGTTCAGTTCATTTCACCTTGGAGATATTTGAAGTTTCTTCTAAATTAAATTCTGAATACCTAACCTAACCAAAGCTAATTTCCTTTGACCCTTAACAGATCACCGTATGTTGAAATATATTTTTAATGTCGTGCTTCTTGCTGTAATAACATGCTGTCAGTCACCTCAAACACTTATTTGGAGGAGTTAAGCTTTAATTACACTACAAACGCAAATGTCACAGTAGCCGCTGTTGCACGCTGCCAAGCCATTCATATCAGAGGTTAATGGTGGGCTGTAATAAAGTGTTGATAGTTTATTTATTATTCAATTTTAGGGCGTTTAAAGCTAACAAATCCACACCTTACACACTTTAGGGTTTTTTAGGGTTGCAAGGTTAGAAATGTTTTTTTTATTTTGTTTTTTTTTAGTTTATTTCATTTTGGAAATGCAGGTACCGCTATGAAAATGATTTATAGTAATGAACCAAAGCTTTCTGAGAAAATAAATAAAAACTTTATTATAGACAGTTGGCATTTGCCTGCTCTAAATACCACATTACAGTGATTATAAATAAATAAGCTGTTTATCTGAGGTGTATATGTTAATATTGCCATTTCCAGATCCCTGTTTGAAAAAGATACTTACAATATTTACAGCTTCATTTACTACACTTTTACTAATGGCTCAGCCTGGAGCTGGGCCATCTGTCAGGTCAGTCTCAGCCACCAGAGGGAGGCACATAGCTGCCACACATTAATCAGGGCTGATCAGTGTCAACCATGTCTCTATTTTCTTAAACCGGGCTCACCTACAGTCATGCTCTTGTTCTGGCAAGAGTTTTCTCTTGGATCTCTCTACTCTCATGAGCTTTCATTTCTCATCCCAGACCAAGCCCTGTTCATGTGCTCATCGGTTCCTCTTTGACATCTTTCTCTTTCTTGTTATGAAAAATTGATTTATAAACTGATGTTTTGTTCTCATGGTACCTCAGATCAAGTTGTAACTAGAGGTTTCCCCGACAGTTCTTATCCTTGTGGCTCTTCTAGTAGGGTCAGAAGTTGTTATCCCCTCCAGTGTTTTTAGTTTGTTTTCCGCATGCTGCTTTTAGGTTTTAGAGGCTGAGTTGCTTGATTCAGCATTCCACGGCATTCGATCTTGTTTTTAAATTTAGGGGTAATGAGTTTGAATTTCACTTCTGGCGCCGAAGGATTCTTTCTGTTAATTTCTTTCAGGCTCTGCATCTGAGCCTTTCTTTTTTTGACCGGATTTTTTTTTAAAAGTGAAAGTGACTACCCTTGTCATTGTGAAATGCAGCACAGCACAACACAACCTCTGCATTTCACCCATACACAGGGGCAGCTTTTGAAAGCACCCAGGGAGCAGTGACAGGGACAGTACCTTGCTCAAAGGTACCTCAGGGCAACCTTCTGGTGAGCGAATCAAACCCACAATCTTTCAATCCGGGGCCAACTCCCTAACCACTAGGCCACCGCTGCCCCTATATAAGATTCTCTCAGATAACCTGGACTCCCAAACATGGCAGCCAGAGTCCCGTTCCACTGCTGAGGTGTTATAGCAACAAATAGTTTATCGCTCACTCACTCACACACTCACTCACACACTCGTTTTCATAGCCGCTTGTTCTAATTAGGGTCGTGGTGGTGCTGGAGTCTGTCCCTGCTCTCACAGGGCGAGAGGGGGAAACACACCCTGGACTGGTCAACAGTCTATAGCAGGGCAGACACACAGACCATGCAAACTCCAGACAGAAAGGACCCAGACCGTCCCGCTTGGGAATCAAACCCAGGACCTTTTTCCTGTTAAATGACAGCACTACCCACTGCACCACTGTGATTTTATTTAATCAATCATTTCAACAGAGTCCATAGAATATGCAAAAGCCATGTCTGAAGTGCAGTGGGAAGGCAAAAACTATTCTTTTAGCCCAGATATATAGGGGCTTTTATTTGTTTGTGTATGAATGTGCTGCCCTCTCCCTCTGTCTTTCCTTTGTCTACCAATAACCAGCTTTAGCAATGCACTGGCCAGTTGGAACTCATGTTGGTATTACTTGAAGATTAGCCTACACACATCTGGATTTCATAAAATACTCCTTCATGCTCCTGTCCTCTAATTCACTGGTGCACATTTTGAATCCCAAGGTACACAAAAAGTTAGATTACATTACTATTACTATTTCTCAGTGCGTTTATTTGAAAGTATTTTTATGTAATGTTTTACTGACAAACACTGTAGCAAACTAGAACTTTGATGCAGTACTACCTATGATCATTTTAAAGCTATGCCCTTGTGCCCAGTTAACCTCTACTGTAAGGTGTCAGAGCCGTTTTCACAGAAAATTACTACCAGACATCTGAGGTGACCGACAGCATGCCATTACCCTGAACAAAAGCACATTTAGTTCTGAATAGTCTTTAACAATAACCTTCAACCCACTAAGGTCCGCCTTGGCATATACATCTCTTCTTTCATTTTGTTTTATCTATCATACATTGCTGACTGAAACGGACATAAAGGGGGGAATGATTTATAACTCAAATTTGATGAAAATGGCCATTTTTTGTCATGTTGACATTGATCCAGGGGAAAAAATCCAGATGAGCATACTTGAACTCTACATAGTAATGCAGTCCAATATGTAACTGTGCAATAATAATAACTAATACTAATACTAATACTAATACTACTAATAATAAAATAATAATAGTAATATCTTTAAACTGATATCATGTGTCTTTTAACCAATTTTGCAATGTTTTAAGTATGCTTCGAAATGGGTAAATCTACTGAATATTGCTCTTAATGAGCAATGATGATGGTTGCATGTTTGTAAAACCAAATTCTTCTTCTTTTTCTTCTTCTTCTGCATCTGCTTCTTCTTCTTCTTCTTCCAAAGGTTTAATGACCTATCATGCTCATTTAAATGTGGTGCACTATGTGGGAGACTATTATGTGGCTATGGAAACTCTTATTAACATTTTGGAATTATCATTATGCTCCAGTGCTTTTTTGAAGGCTAATTCTGTGCCTTCTCTCCAGCTTTTTCTCTGGAATCTGCAAAGAGAGTCTTAGCAGCTCAGACCGAATCTTAGACCAGCTTAAATGTATGCTAATGTAATAATATATGGTAATTTAAGCATGTGGTTACACATATATTCAGTGAAATCTTCACCCTTGCCTCAAGAATTGTAATTGAATACTGTCTCACCATTTATTTATTATGCCGCCCACTCAGATGTGTTTCACAGGCTGCATCTCACTTTTGTAAGCGTTTGACATTTTCTAAAAGCAATCATTTCAAAGATTTTCAAATGTTATATGAAACTATTAAAATGTGATGATCACACATATATAAGCAATATACATAAGTCCACTTATTAGCATGTATTATATAAAATCTAATCTGTTCAAGTAGTTAGTGAACAGATTAGATTTAGTGGATATTTAATATATTTAGAAAATTATCATAGATATCAGAATGCTAAAGAGTATTAATATGTGACAGTGTTTTTGGTCATTTTAGACTAAGGTATTGTCAAATCTTCTTTCAGCAGTTACAATCTATTTCATCATTTCTTTGAAAGATTCCCTCACACTAAACCGAATATGTAATTAAATATGTAATTATGCAAAGCAAGCCTTCAAAATGTTTGATAGAACTTAATACATTCAATACATTAAAAGAAAGAACTTAATACATTCTTAATTAGATTTCTGCTTTCAAAACCATTTTATATCCACAGTAAAAAGGGAAATACCTGTCATTTATATTAAGGGTACATATGTAATATAATCTAAATAATAAATCATCTACCGATTATATGACTAAGTTACCTGCACTAAAATTTTATAAATAATGGCATATTAAACAAACATATATTTTAAAGGTAAAATATGTAAGTCGGGCTGTTATAATATATATTTAACATATCTTTCATTCAGTATATTAATACATCTAACCTTTTCAAACTGATGCAAATTTGCATTTATTTGAGAACAGCTAGAGGGTCGGCCATGACAGCCTACTTCACTGGGGTACAAATATGAGTTAATACACAAGCTAAAAGTATTTGGTCATCTATCACTAAGAAAGAGCGAGAGAATATAGAAATGAAACTCAACCACCATTAAAACGGAACGGCTTTTGAGTTGCAGATATCTGGAAATAGCTCAGTGATTAGAAGGAAACAGTGAACAGTCAAGAATGAAGAGTTTTAAAGCAATGAGTAATTGGAGATACTGGGAATCTCCCTGAAAGATGTTCAAACTGACCCTTTGTACATTTAAGAGGGTGGTGAGGATTCCAAAAGGATAACAGAGTTAAATACATCTCACCCACTTTGAAGTATGGTGGTGGATCTGTGATGATATAGCACTGTATTTACCCTGAGCTTGTTTCAATACAAGGTTTCTTCAGCTCCATTAAGTACCAGCAAAAGAAAACCTATCTCTGCCAGGAGCCTTAAACCCGGTCATGGCTGAATCTTCCAGCAGAACAATAATCCAAACCTTAAAACCAACTCGAGAATATTTCAATGGCCACAAAATGAATGTTGCCATGGTCACCTCAGTCTCTTTGGCTTAATCCCATAGAAAACACAGAATAAGCTGAAGAGAAGAGCCCAGTCAGGGCTGTTTTTTGCAAAGGGTGGGTCATGAAGTATTAAATCAAAATATGCCAACAATTTTGAATTTAGATAAGATGTTAAGATTTTCAAAGTGCCAACATTTGTGGAGGGCACGATGATTTAAACAGCTGCGGTTTTTTGAGAAGTTCAGTAGTTTTTCCAGAAGATTTACTCCCACATCTTGTTTTTAAAATGAAAACAGATTTAGACTGGTTGCCATTAGTTTATACAAAAGCAGAAAAGACTGTAACTTGGCCTGTGGCGGTGTACAGTGTGTCATGTAGGGCAGGTGTTGTGTAATGTGTTGCACAGTCCACCTACACAGCACCTCCACCAGCTACAGCAACCTTTCTGCCTTTTGTCTTGAAAGAGCCACTTTGCTTACTATTCTTGGGCACTTGGAGCTGAGGGGAGCTCTTTCACACATCTAGGAGTATCTCACTCTTTTGGACCTTTCAGTCTCCATGCTGCCTCCCTGGAGTAATCAGGTTTCCTAGCACTTCATATGAAGTGGGTCTGACAACATTCTTTTACAAGAAAAAAAGAAAGAAAGCCAAGTGGAAAGAGAAGCAACTGTAACTGGAGAATCTTTGGTTGAAATCCAAGGACATAAATTACATATTAAACACATCCCCAAAGTGGCATTGGAGACCCCCTTAAAGTCTGCACTGTGCATGTTCAGGTCTATCACTGGTAACAAACTAATGTGCAGAATGAGATTCTTTTTATACTGTTTAGTACAGGAACTACCCGTTCAGGAGTCTCACACTGAGCTCCTGTTTGAGCTTCAGATCTGCATACAAGTACTTTAGTCAAATCACACTTCAGAGACATTATAGACAGATAAAGACAAATAATGATGTGTTTTTTTTTTATCATATTCAAGGATGCACCGCATTATGCTCTCGAAGAACACATTGATTTTTAAAGATATGAATATTTAATGAAATTATGAATAATGTCCTACTGTTTTGGATGGTAGAAGCATCTCAAGGAACTCATGTATTTTGTAACTGTATATTGTATATTGTCACTCTCATGTTTAGCAGGCTGGAAAATCTCCACAAGGGAGTGCCATTAGCAGTGAAATAGTTTTAGGTGCTTCGTAAAATGCTGCACAAAAGTCCTTAATGCACAAATGCATTAGTGAGTAAGGTGCATCATTTTTAGTTATTAAATACAGCACAAGAATTTTCACGTCATTTTCATTTGTTGCTTTTCTCCTCATCTTCTGCTTTTTATACAGCCATGTCAGTCGTCAAAGCACTTTCTTTTAACAAATTAGAAATGGCAAATAGGAATGGATCCAGTGCACTAGCAGTATCACTATATTAAAACCACTGAAGTAAATAACATTATCTAATTAGAGTGGCACCTGTGCAGGGGAGGGTTTTTTTAAGCATCAAGTTTTGGAATTGATATGTGCTGTAAGCAGAATAGACACAAGTGAGTGCATGTGAGCAACAGGGGCTGAATTGTTTTGGCTAAACACCTGAAGCAGAGCTTCTCTTAAAGGCTCCCCAAGGCCACTTGATGTGTCTGATCTGAAGAGTTAAAGCTGTACAAATTGCTGAAAATGTTCATGCTGTATATGCTAATGGTTAGCTTTAAATTGCACTTTATAGCCATAGACTGGTTAGAGCATGCATCAATTACCTGAGAGAGAAATTACACCAGGATGCACTTTTGTGAAGAAGGCACACCTAATAGAGGTAGTGTGATGCTCTGGACAATGTTCTGCTTGGAAACCAATGATAATGGTGTTTCATAATAGCAATGACCTCTTCAGGAAGCCCTTGATCAAGAAGGGTTTGAGAACTATAAGAAAGAGGGACTTGACCTCCAAATCCCCCAAATCTCAATCCAATCAGGTATCTGTGGGATGTGTTGATTAAACTACATTAAAATGAACCAGAACCTAAACAGAACGAAAGCAGCTTCTTGGTGCTACATACCAAAGAGTTTAGGCTGGTCAGAACTACTTTGGTGGCATAATTTGAACCTTCAGTATGTTAGGCAGCTGGTTCACTGTTGTGTCTAATTTGTATATGGTTCCAGGAGAAATGTTCATTATAATACAGTTTAGTTTAAACTGAGGATCTCTCAACTTTAACAAAATAACAGTGCACAATACAGTTTTTAACTGAACGCTTCTTAAGGGAACCCAGAGGTTCTTTTTTGGCTATGCTAGTTTAAGACAAGATCATCACAAATGTATTTTACATGTTTAATTTCTTTAATACTGAAACCAGTTTTGCGCATTACAAACAGTTTCTTATAAACTTCTTAAATGAATTTAAAATAAACATAGGATTAAATGAGTAAACAAAGTAGATCCTTCTTCTATTTAGACTTAGTCCATTTATGTTTACATGTATGCCATTTAGCAGAAACTCTTATCTAGAGTGACTTTCATTTCCTAATTATAGGGACAACCCCCCCGGAGCAACTTGGGGTTAAGGGGTTTGCTCAGGAACCCAAAGATGGTGGTGCTGGAAGTGGGAGTTGCAACCTCTTAGTCCCTAGGTGAGTGTCCTACCTCTAGACCACCAACACCCAGTCCAGATTTGTCCAGAGATTTTTATGTTAAGGCAAAATATATTATATAGTACACAGTGTTGTATAGGTGCCATATTTGTGATTGGCAGATTGTACACAGACATGGGTGATATTTGTATTAGTTCAGTTGTAACTATAATTACAGTTCCACATACACTTCCATTCTTATTTCTTAAAGTTGGTTTAAAAGAGGCTATTCTAAAAGGGGCAATGCACCTCAGTATCAGGTATGTATTGACGATCAAGCCTTGGGCAAAATGTTGGTCTGCTGTGCCATCTAGTGTTGCTCAACAACAGTGGTGTCCTGAAGTTTAGGAGAGACCGGAGGACCAGAGCGGAGGACATAGTGGACCATAATAATGTCATGATTATCTTTCTCTTTGGAGGCTGCATAAAGACTCCATTTGAGGTTGTTTTGAATTTAGATCCTGTGAGATCTTCTTGGCTGATCGTTCTCTGAGGCAGTTGAGTGAGAAGGAAAGAAGGTCAAGAATAAATTAACCTCCATCTTCTCTTTTGGACCCTGTGTCTGATTTAGTTGGCTGTTATCTAATCTCTCTGGATATATCAAACAGAAATGGGTTCTTTCCCAGGTATAGCCAGCAATAATGGCAATAAAGGTGGCTAAAGTTATCTAGATTCACACAGCTCTCCTTTACAAGTATTAAATCTACTACACATCATTGCTTTGGATGTTTTCTATCTCCTCCACTATGAAGAAGTGACACGTGAGATTTTCTAAAATAACAGATTTCAAGGAATGAATGTCTTTAAAGCTTGAAATGGGTACCCTGAAATGTATCTTGTGATAACCATTCTGTGAAGGTTTCATTTACTAAAAAATGATCGGCTGAAATCTGAAACATATCGTCATTACTCAAACCCAACAATATTGAACGGTGAAGTGTTTAGACAACTTTAGCACCATCTTAACCAATTATGACATCAATACTTACTGAAATTAAATTTCAAGGACAAATATTTATAAGACAAAGAAATATTTTGGGGAAAAATTTATTTAAGGCACAACTCATCACTGAACCAATGAGAGATTAATGAAGGTGAGGTAGATGTTTAGGAGAAACCCATTTTTGGCTACAGAGTTCACTTGAAGTGCACACTTTTCAGTCAGTAAGTGTTATTGAGTTATTGCCTTTTTAAATGCCTTTGTAAAAAAACAAAACAAAAAAAAAACTCTGCAGCACCAACTTTAATAAAGGATTCCGTTAATTCAACACATATAACATATGCATACTTAAATAACATTTACAACATATGTACAATGCTGTGAAAAAGTATTTTATGTTTTTGTTTATTTGTTGCACTTAAATGATTAAGATCATCAAACAAATTTAAATATGAGATAAAGAAAACCCAAGTGAACACAAAATGCAGATTTTAAGTGATCATTTTCTTTATTAAGAAAAAAAAAACTATTAAATATTTAAATTGAATAGTTTGATGATCTAAATCATTTAAGTGTGACAAATAAGCAAAAACAAAAAATCTGGACACTTTTTCACATCACTGTAAATGTCGGTGTGTTGCATTTGTCTTTATGTGTCTTTATGATGTAAATACGATGCATTTACAGTCAAAAACTTGAATGGCATTCAAGTGTCCACAGAAGACAACTTTCCTTCAAGTTGTAATATCTTGCATATTAAACTATTCAAAAGTTTGTAATTATTGCTTTATAAATACTATAAAAACAAAAAGATACAGAGACACAAATACAACAAATGAAAAAAGTCAAAGTGATGATAATAATCATATTCAGAATATCTATATTTGTGGTTAATAAAAATGTATAAAAATGACTTGTATATTGCTTAACAGAGGACATTTAAACTTTATTATTAGTTCTTGTTGTTCCCGTTATTTGGAATATTAGACAGAACACAAAAAAACACCCTTTAACTAAATATACAATCCCCAGCATAAGTTATTTCTGTGCAAATACATTTTTATGTTTCTTTATTATTCACTCTTAAAAAATATGTACTTTATCATGAATGATTTCAAACTGAAAAGTGGTAGCTTTTGTCTTGGTCATAAACATTTAGTCATCATCAAGCAATAAAATGACCAAAAATGGGTTCTAAGCATTGTCTCTGATGTCACAGCTGAATGGACTTAAATCTCAATTAAGAGAGGAAAAAAGCTCCCACTGAGCTTTTTTTCTTTTTCTTCTAACAGCAGACACGTAATTAAACACCAGCCACTGTTAGTTCTGGGAAATGGCGATTCCTTTTTGTAACTGCTTTCAATTATAATTGTTAAAGTCCCCTGATAACATCCAGGGATATCGGAATCCAGAATCAGCTCCCAAAGCACAGCTCCAAAACATGATAGTGTTTACACACGAGTCTCGGTCAACAATATGCCTGCTAAAAGCAAGCACACTATATGTCCAAAAGTATCCAGACAACCCTAAAATATGATATAATGGAGAAAGTGGATTTTAAAAAATTTGCTTTTTTAAATAAAAAAGCTTAATTGCATGAATATAACAATGGAAATCTCAGCATGTATCTTTCAAAAGCTGATCTAAACAGCCTTTTTTTATAGTTATCTGGCTATAGACATACTAATCTTGGCTAAAATACCATCTGCCATAAAGATTACATAGCTGGTAAAGTATCCAATTAAAGTCAAAGAGAACACAGTTAAACATGTTTGTATGATGCTGACATTGTAACATTAAACACCAAGTAGTACTTAAAAATGTATAAAAATATAATAAAATATAAAATAGCTTGAAATTGCTTAGCAGGGCTATGAAAAAAAAAGAGTTGGGTGTGCTCTTAAAATTGTAATATAACTTATAGCCCACAGACATCAGACTGCAATATTTTACCCTGGAATCTAACTGGAAACATCACTAACCATGATTATTTGGCCTTCCTTGAACAGTAGAGGCAGTAAAGGAAGCACAACTGCCTATAAACACCCTCGATAACAGAAATCCGTTGTGGGATGTGAAAGTATCTGGATACTTCGGGACACATTGAGTTAATTTCCTAGGCTCAGCTTTATTTTTAAGCTAAACTAAGAAATCATCAGCAATTAATATCAGTAATGAATCATTACTAACATCTATAACTGTTGGCCTTTTTCTGTGGCATAGTTTTTTATGCTGTAGCAACATGTAGTAAGAAAGTCATCATTTGTTCACAACAAAGCAAACTCTAACAACTTGGCTCATGTACTTGTGCAAGGTGTGCATTTTTCGTTCAAGTAACCCACAAGTCTCACTCAAGATTGCAGGAGTCTATAGAGTATAAAGGCAGTAAGTGCAGTGAATGTGCTGGGCAGCAGGGCTGCACTATGGTTATCTGATTTTTGGAGCATTGGTGAGGCACAGGTGGGCTGTGTTGTTGCCCCCAGGGAATCACTGGAGCTTTTCTGAAGCTGGAAGTTGTGTGTTTTAGCACTGAATTTGACAGGACCATATGGCACTAAGACAGTCTCTGTGATTGGCTCATATCCAGGAAGCATTACCTGCAAGGAAAAGATGTGTTAAACACATTAAAGCCAGTATAATTATACAAGATTAAGCAAGTTTGCAAAATCCACAAACTTGGACAAAATTAGTGCTAAATATAGATTTTTTTCATGCTTTCCAGCACATGTTTTGACAGTAACAATCGTTAATATCCAGAACAGTTTCACAAGCCCACTGCTGCACGGTTTCTCAGATTCTATCTGAGATTTTACCTTCCCTTTACTCTACATCCAGGATAATGATTACATAAGCTTGCTAAATATGACACTTTAGTCTAGTCTTAGTGTGTCAGTTTTAGCCCAGGGGAAAGAGTCTTCTTAGGCTATAAACTCAATAGCAGTAGGGTCAAAATCTACCTTGGAAGCTGGAAAACGAAGACTGAGACTGAGATCTTACTCCATCCATGCCCAAACATGGAAGTTTTACTGAGGCCTTATATTCTGTAACCATAAAATCTGGTTTGTAAAAGGATCTTAAGGCTCAAATATAGATAGTTACTATGTTCACTTAATTTTGAAAGACTAGATATTTTCATCAAAGCTTTCTAAATGCCTAAATTTCATTAACGACGTACACATATTGGCCACTTTTTAAGCTCCACTTACATTTTACATCCACTATTTTTATTAGCGGGATCATTATTAAACAGATAATATTTGAGTGTCGGCTTATTCTCAGCTCAACAGTGATGCTGAATTTATCAGGCAGAGTTCTAAAGGTTCATACAAAAATGTCTAGGCAAGAGCAGGTAACCACTGATACATTTCTAGAGCAGGGCTACTACAAACTGCTTCATCAGATGGACTACAGTCTCTGCAGTAAACCAGAATGGTTTAGCTGCTGTTTCAAATAAATATTAAATACATAAAGTAAAATGAATTACTAAACTCAACTCTGCACCCATCTTACCAACAGAGGGGGCTCTCTCACCGTGATTGTGTAAGTCCCAGGCAGTAACAGTCTATAATACTCCCCATTACGATCCGTCCTGAATGGACAAAGGTTTCTCCTCCCCTGCACCTCCACTACGGCATTCTGGACAGGGATCCCTTTCGAGTCCAGCACTTGACCTTTCAAACCTGTGGGAAATCAGCAAAAAAAAGCTCAGATTTCCTCTGCAGCATTGTTAAAGAACAAAGATGGTACACTCAAGTCAAGTCAAGTAGGATTTTATTGTCATTTCAGCCATATACACAGTACACAGTGAAACGAAATAACGTTCCTCCAGGACCCTGGTGCTACACACAAGACAAGACACAAGACACAAGACAACATAAGACACAACATAATACACAAAATACACAAAACGGGGCAAAACTCTACACTGCAGAAATGATGTTTTAGTAAGTGATACATACATACATACATGGAAACATATATATGCAATTTAGTAAAGTGGAGCCAAAAAACATAATGTGCTAAGTAAACAAATAAACAGATTCTACTCAGTTTTATTGAATTGAACTCAATCAGTTTAGTTTGACTCACTTCAAAACAACTTTGGACACGTTTTCCCTTTTATAATATTTATGATTATTAAGTATGTTATGTGTTATGTGTTTTATACCTTGTTTAGAACAAATAAAAAAATCCATTAATGCATTATTTCTGGATCTGCCAGTTCAATAAGACATTTTATCCTATGACTTAAAATAATGTTTTTATTCTTTTTAAATAAAAAGTAAAAAAAATTGCTGTGTAATTTTCTTATTTCATGTTTATTAACATTTCCCGCAAAGTAGATTAAGTTACCAAAATGTTTGAGTTAGACTGTAGACTTTTTTACTGCGCTAGACTGTAGACTCAATCATTTTTAGGGTTAAAATCTGATTGAAAGATACATAATTTGGTTCTTTAATAAGGATTCAATGAAATCAATCAGTTGAAGCTATAGTGTGGCAGTGCTCAAATGCTCATGATAATACGGAATGATTTGACTTTCATACTTTTTTTTTCATACTGAACCTAAATCTTGAGTTTTAATCTCCAATCATGCTGAAAATCACATATTTGAATTTGACCTCTTTCTTTACCTTTGTTTTGGATTGGATATGCAGAGCCAGTGTGGAACCTTTGCCTAGAGACCCCAAAATAATTCTGCAGACAGGATTCAGCAACCATTTGACTAGACTTTCAGATTATTAAAATGGATCATTAACTTTTCCACACTGGCTCATTTACCTCCAAGCAAACATTACAATAACACTATTTTTTTCACTGTCCATTGTAAATACTTCAACTTCTACTTTGGGAACTTTTCCTAAATGTTCTTTAACCCTACCTGTCAATTAAAACTATGGTTTATCCTGCCGATAATCAATTAAACTTAAATTTTTGTACGTGATCTGTAACATACCATCAGTAAAAATGCTAGTACTGTTACAAGTTTTTCAGGCATAGCAGTATTGTGGGGGTTTTACACATGTTGGTGTCACAGATAGATGAGCTGTGGTCCACCAGCCAAAAATTTCCAGCCTAGAGTATGTGTGTGGTCAGAAACTCACTGCTGTCTGAAGGACTAATAATCACTGAACATTAACAGATAGGCCATAGTTTCTAGCTGTGCTCCAACATGGGGAAGCTGGATGGTAGGGGTTTCTAATAAAGTGGCCAGTGAGTGAAATCATTATGTTCTCTATAAGCAGACAATCGGGCTTCTAAACTGTAACATATTCTATATATCATGGAGGAGGGGAGTGAACACTTCTAACTACTAGCACTTGCTTTTCACATACAAGTTGGAGAGGATTTCCAGTTTAAACTAATCTAGCCGTCGTCTTTATTTGCTAGGGTCAACTTTCAGGGTCAGTGCGTTGCTAGAAGGTGTGAACTGCAGTGTCATGTTGGCAGTTAGGTTTTGTCAAGGCTGCTGATCTGGAGCACTATCACATTACAACAGGTCACAGATATACTCGAGTCTTTGTCTTGTGCGTTGTTGATCAGGGCTTGACTTTACAGTGGCATAGTGATACGAACGTAGTGATAATCTAAGCTGAACTAAAACTGCTTAAAAAGAGATTATTACAGAGCTGTAAACATATAACGGTGTGGTTACAATGAAATTCCACATGCAAATTTAACCAACTAAGTTAAAATTTAACTTAACTAACTTTAGGTACATCATTTTTAAATTACAATTGTTACCTTTCTGATACATAGTCACTGAAAAAGACAAGATTAATCACTGAATATTAAGCTCAACCGAAACTTTCTTAAAGCTAGTTAGAAAGTGAGGTTCCTGTTAAGGAGTACATGCAGTTCCAAAAGTGCAACATAAAGATCTTTGCCCCTATTTTTTCTGTCTTTAAGGCATCAGAAATTCATAGTCTGATATGGTCATGGCTTTTGCATTCAATTTTGTTTTTTTTTTTTGCCATTCAGGGGCAGTGGTGGCCTAGTAGTTTGGGACTAAGCCCCTGGTACGAAAGGTCTTGGGTTTGAATCCTGGACCAATAGGTTACTCTGGAGTACTCTTGAGCAGGGTACCACCCCACTGCTGCTCAGGGTGTATAGAGCAAAAGCAGAGGTGGCAATACGTTGTGTTTCATTGTGTGCTGTGCCTTCACAATGACAAATAGTCACTTTCCCTTTCTGAACAAAGTGGAGAAGACCACAGATTTCAGAAAAAAAATGTATGGGTTTGTGTGAGGCTGTACCTAGATGAACTTGCTGCATGTAGGCCAGCAGTGCAGGCTTGTTGGCCTCCCACAGACCCGGAAGGTCACTTTCTGGTGGAAACTTACAGCAGGACAGTTCCAGAGTGATCTCCAAACACTGACCCCACACATAATTATAATCCTGCATCCCCCCTGAGAGAGAGAGAGAGAGAGAGAGAGAGAGGAGAAAGCAAACTCAATGTTATCTATTTTCGCTGCCAAACTGTATTTTTTAAGTTTATTTATTAAACGTTTATTTACAATATAGCATTGAAACATGTATTTGCTTACACTGCCTCATTAACTGCTATTGGACAGAAATTCATATCTGACAATAATTATTAGTAGCAATTCAATCACATGAATTAAGACAAAGCATCTTAAACTACATGGATTAGACGTTTTCTGGCTTGATATTTACTTGACATTACTTCTGAAGCATATAGCATTTTGAATAATAATCTGATTTTTAAAACAGCTTAGTCAATTTATAGTCATCATTATACAGTATCATGTGGTATATTCAATTATTCCATCTTATAACAGTTATTATCAAAGACCTAATGGACATTTTATGCTAAGAGTAAAATGCTCATTTTGTTTAAAAAAAGAATAAATCCTTGCTTATATATATATATATATATATATATATATATATATATATGTATATATCCACCTGTAGAAAAGCAGTGTCAATTCTAACAAAAAGCTTTTTTTGGTAAATGTATAACATGTGCAAATAGCATTTAAAAAAAAGCACAACAGAACGTGGGTGTTGAGCATTTTCATACAATTAGACCATCATAACCCTCATAACATTGTACCTGGAAGATAATACCAGCTGTAGCCATTGGTGATGCCATCAGTGAAGCCTTTGGAATCATAGCAGCTCTCTCCCTTATACATGCTGGTATGGTTGAATGAGTATGTCTTGGCCAGGTGGACAAAGACATCATTATCTGGGCTGATGCTGGAGCCTCCCTGCAGCTCGCTGCCTAGATGAGGTTCAGCACAAGTGGAAAACACCTCAACATCACAACAGTGTTAGCATAAACAGAAACACCGGTTCAGCAGCAACTAGTGTCATGGAGTCCAGGAATTTATGTTTCCTCTTGTCTGACTTACTAATGGAAACATTCAATATTTGCAGGTTTTTTTTAGGAAATCTAAGTTTTAACAGCACATTTTCAAACTTTAGATGTCTAGGCTATCTTGGAAACTAAAGCAATATCTGTGGTTATTTAACAGTCTGAGGTATGTATGTGACATATGGTCACCTCATAGCTCAACTGTAAAACAAAAGGGACAGACAATTTATAGAAACTTAATCTATAAGCAATAAATATGGTATTATTGTGTGTTGGTGCAAATGAATGGCTGCATGACTTACCTCCATTGCTGTTGTCATAGGGGTAGCTGGCAACAACTGCTCCTCCATGAAGATTAGCAGAGAGGACAAATGTTTCTGTCTTCAGCCAATCCATCACCGCCTCTACCTCCTTCTCTCTCACCTCCTCATTATTAGCCAAGAAAGCATCTGGAAAATTCCTGTTCAAGTCCACACCATTCTTGTTGAACCTGCAATTACGACACTGTAGTGATGATGTGGCCAAAAATAAAAGTATCACAATCTCCCCTTAATGCCAAATGGTCATTGATTACCAAGGACATATGTGGTATTTGATGTTTCCCATCATGTTTTAATGCAGTTCACAAGTGACGGATGATTTGTACTCACAAGTGAACAGAGGCTGTTGAGCAGATGGAAGGCGTACTTTGAGAAGCTGATGAATGAAGAGAATGACAGAGAGAGAAGACTGGATGATGTGAGGTTAGTGAACCAGGAAGTGCAGCAAATAAGTAAGATGGAAGTAAGGGCAGCGATGAAGCGAATGAAGAATGGAAAGGTTGTTAGACTGGATGACATACCAGTGCAAGCATGGAGGCATTTTGGAGAGATGGCAGTTTCTGACCAGATTGT
The DNA here is from genome assembly GCA_017165825.1 of Hepsetus odoe. Taxonomy (NCBI): domain Eukaryota; kingdom Metazoa; phylum Chordata; class Actinopteri; order Characiformes; family Hepsetidae; genus Hepsetus; species Hepsetus odoe. Next base: position 3,797,007 of record CM029392.1, read on the forward strand.
TTAGCAGAATCTTGGAAAATGAGAGGATGCCTGGACAGTGAAGGAGAAATGTACTGGTTCCAATTTTCAAGAATAAGGGTAATGCACAGAGCTGTAGTAACTATAGAGGGATAAAGTTGATCAGCCACACCATGAAGTTATGGGAAAGAGTAGTGTAAGCTAGGTTAAGAAAAGAGGTGAGGATCAGTGAACAGCAGTATGGTTTTATGCAGAGAAAGAGCACTACAGATGCAATGTTTGCTCTGAGGGTGTTGATGGAGAAGCACAGAGAAGGTCAGAAGGAGCTGCATTGTGCCTTTGTGGACTTGGAGAAAGCATATGACAGGGTGCCAAGAGAGGAGTTGTGGTTTTGTATGAGGAAGTCAGGTGTTATGAAGTATGTGAGAGTAGTTCAGGATATGTATGAGGGCAGTGTGTTAGTGGTGAGATCTGCAGTAGGAGTGACGGATGCTTTAAAGTTAGATGTTGGATTGCATCAAGGATCAGGGCTGACCCCATTCTTGTGTGCAATGGTAATGGACAGGTTGATGGACGAGGTTAGACAGGAGTCTCCGTGGACGAGTAGAGTAGTGAGCAGCTTGATGGAGATATGCTCTAGAGAGGAAAGGAATGAAAGTAAGTAGGACAAAGAATACATGTGTGTGTGTTTGAATACATGTGAGTGTGAACAAAAGGGAGGAAAGTGGTTAGGATGCAGCGAGTAAAGGTGACAAAGGTGGAGGAGGTTAAATACTTGGGATCAACAGTTCAGAGTAATGGCGAGTGTGGAAGAGAGGTGAAAAAGGGAGTCCAGGCAGATGTAGAAGACAATGGGCTGTTCTCATTTAGGCGACCCCTAAATGAGAACAGCTGAAAAAAAAGAAGAAGAGAAGATATTATTCCTGCAACCTGTAACCTTACAGCAAGTGTGCAAACTGCATGCCTAAATCATCGCTTTACTCAAACTACAAATTAACCCAAAAAGACATGCTTATGCAATTTCTGACCCTGCATGACATGAAATGTTCTAACAAACTGCAGAGGGGAAAATGGGACATGCATCTTGTTGCAAACAAAAACCTGAAAACTTTGTACTAATCCAAACTGTTATCCCCATCCCTGGTGACTCATCTTCTCATACACAATGGCTGAGTACAACACTCCAGCTTTCTACAATGTTGTTGTAAAAAATAAAAAAATCATAAAAAATAAAAATTATCCTATTTATTTACTAGTCTTTTTTTAGGATATCTGATGGATCTAGTGTCACATTGTAAAAACTACCAACACTGCGTAGTCATCCAGCATTAAAATCACAAAATGGATATAGACTAAAATCTAAAACTAAACTGAAATCTAAAATCACAACTTAAAAATCTAAAATCATTATAAAGTTACTACTGCCACACTGTAAAAAAAAACTAGTCCTACTGCATATTCATAATAGAATGAAATCATACAATGGACCTAGACTACGAATGCTACATAATCACTTCTGTTAATTGCATTAAATTTGTCTGATGCACAAAAATCAGTACACATATATTACTTTCACAAATTGAAAATTGCACACACTGCAAGCACATACTGGATAAAAATCACAAAATGGATCTGGCCTGTAATTACTTTACTCTTAAACTACAGACTCATACCCTTTATTACTTAAATGATCTCTCCTGGTAAAACTACTTCAGCTCATATCTGACTGACCTAACTGGAAAATGTAGTTAAGGTTCTTCCTCAAACAGACTTGACTCTGTCACTTTATATCAGCTAGCATTAGTCAGTAGTGCAAGCACTGACTCATGTATAGTTGATTAGCTGGTGTATTCGCAGTAGGCCTGTGTGGTGATCCTGCTTAATCTCTCTTATTAGGTAGTCCATTTCTCTCTTCACAGAAATGCTGAGCTAAGCACATTTTATCTCAAACACACCAACAGGACTGTGTTAGTGTAGGACTGTTATTAAAACAGGTCCAATTCAGTACATTTCATTTCAGTTTGGCTCAATTTGATTCAATTTAAGGAAAAGTTTGGCAAAATTGGCACCATTTTCTCCTTATCCAGACTTTTAGAATTTTTTGTTGACTTCTACCAATGGGGTCAAAGGAGTCAACTATCTGAATGTGTTTCATTTTAACCAAGACTGTTAGCCATTAAGAGAGGGAATAATCCATCTTAAACTGTTTTTCCATTATTTACAGGTGATATGGTGATATGACTTAATTGTAGGTTAAGCCTTGTAGTCAAACATTCTCTTCAAACTCTTTCCTGCTGACATATTTCGTCAAATGAGTCAACATAGCCAAAGAATCAACTTCATTTTAATGTAAAACTTGAGCCTGACTATGTGACTCTTTCCCTAGTCATCAACAATCACATGGAATGCTTGGTGCCAGCAATTCTTTTACTGAACTTTGACTCCAAGTGATGCCAATATGATGCCAAGATTTAGCCAAAGCAAGTCCACAAAAAAATGGTCAAATTCCAGTAATTCAGCACTTAGGAAAGTAGAGCTAACAAAACACTGTACAATGATGAAATTAATGATTTGAAGTGAAAGTGACTATTTTGTCAAACACAGCACAGCATACACTGAACCACAACAAAATGCATCTTCTGCATTTAACCTATACAAACCATGCAGCAGTGGGCAGCCATATTCAGACCCAGGGACCAGTGACAGGGAAATTACCTTGCTCAAGGGTACCTCAGGGTAACCTACTGGTCTGGGATTTGAGCCCATGACCTTCCGATCCTGGGACCTAGACCAAAAGCATTAGATCACCTCTGAACAGTTCTCAGGCTGATATTCAAAGCACGATCAGTTTTAAAACATGGCCAATTTGAAGCCTTAGCAAGATGATCTGGGAAATTAATTAGTCTCTGCTGACTAACAGGCAGTGGGGGTGGGGGGCTTAGTAGATTAATAGATGTATCAACACTGACAATGGTGTTTAGTTTTAACTTCAAATGTTGGCTAGAAATGTTAAATATGAAATCATATGCAGGAATAAAACTTAAAAAAGGAATAGGCAACAAGATGGCATCATCCTAACAGTGGATATGGTCCATTGTTTTATTTTTTTATTGTTGTTTTTAAGTACTGTTGTCATGATGGATGCAACTGGTGCATATTCATGATTATGTGATAAAATAAATTAGGTTAAGAAGTTAAGAAACTGTTACAGTATACCCCATGTTTAATGTGGAATGATTTTTATAAAAGTACTATAAAAGTACACAGAGAATGCAGTTTATTTAGCTACAAATGTAATATTTTATAATAAATTTTAAACAATCATAAAATGCTTGGTGATAATAAAGTGATTTTATATTGCCCAGTCATGTTGAACAATGGTATAAACGTGTAAAACTCAAAACAGTCAGAAGCAAGTGTGTGAGGATTTAGGTAGTTACATGATGTTAAGTAGTGGGGTATTACTTTTTTAAACTAATTTAGCCTTAGAGCTCTTCCACAAACCTTGTTCTTCAGAAATGTCTTGGCTAATCAACTATTTCAAACCACTCGTCAATGATAATCCAAGTTTTAGTTTCAAATTAACCCTGAGCAATGCACATTTAAGAGGAAACTCATATGTCAGACAGTTTGATGATGGTCTAAAGAACTTCTTGGGTGGTCAAGTTTGGAAAAACAAATTTAAAAGTCATAGCTATAAACAGGATGCAGGCCATGCTTTGCATTTTACTGGTTTCTCTCATGTCCAATAATGGCAAAAAGTTTGTACTTTTTTTGTACAATGACAAAAACAACCTCCTTAAGTCCAAGTGCTCCGACTCTTGAAAGCCCTTTAGATGACAGAGGTAGAAACATGTGCAAATCTTGGATCCATTAAACTTGCTCTTTGAAAACTCTGTAAACATGATGGGGAACCTAATTTACTTGTTCCTTGGATACCGATGTAATGTCCTATAAATAAGATGTCCTCATATAGTAGCAGACATTATTTCCCACAAAAGCAGTGCTGACATCAAAACTATAAAATAAAATAATAACCAAAAAGGTCCATGAACAAAATCAGTCTATCTATAGCAATAGCTTATTACTGTTTATAAACTACATAAAGGGTTGTAAAAGGGCAACAGTGGTCTGGTATATCTGATAAATATGAATATCTGATAAAGCAGACCTAGATAATACTGGCAAATGGTGCAAAATGTAAAATTAGCAAGCAGTAAGATTTTAATTTAATTGTTAGATGCTATTTATATTATAACTGCTTGTTAATTATTTTATTGTGTTTATGTTTATTTAATAACCACTAATAAACTTAATTTTGAACCACTTATAAGCTCTAAATTAAAGTCATTGTAAAATTTTTCTCTTCCTTTCTGCTTTAAACCCACAGCAAGTAGTTTCTTAAGCTATTAATGTTTAAACCAAGAGTTTGTCTGTTCTGCACAAAACATTCTCCAACCCAGGACAGAACCACCAAGCCTGTGGAAAGTAGATGCTGATAAGAACTGTCCAAACGGGCGAAGGAATAAAGCAGCCTCCCCCCATGAAAGAAACCCTTTAGATAACAAATCCACAGACCTTCTTTCTGGCCATACAAAGTTTTCTATAACTATGCTAAGTGAGCAACAGTTTTCCAGTAAATGCCCTTTCCATATCATGGATTAATCTGCAATTAAATTCTGTTCTGAATATGAACTATTTATTTATTATTTCTGAAATTAAAGTTATTTTTTAACTTAAAGGCTAATTTTAACCTTAATATCCTAATCTACCCTATGTGGGCATCAAAATGGTTGTGTGTATTTTGTGAACCACGTCTCAACCAGAAATCCTGGCGGAAACTGATGGATTAATGTTTTAAACAAAGCATTGCCATGTATATAACTTTCAGAAAAGTGTTTGGATTTAGTGACAGAAGAGAGCTGATTTAGTTTAGTATCTTTGGCTGAGCTGCAGACCAGGTACACACAGACCTACTTCCACAAGACCATTTCTAGCAGTGAGCAGGATAATCTGTTGCTTAGGGCCTTCAAGCCACAGTGTATGATAGATAGATAAATAGATTTTTTAAATGTATTTAATAGAATTTGTCAAAAAGTGTGGGGAGGCCATCATTTCTTTATACATTATTTCATTCTCAGGTTTAATAAGTGTTAATTATTCACTTTTATTCTAGGGATTAAGTGGGTGGGCTACTACATTCTTGATCTAACTGATATGAAAACTGTTTACATCTTTCCACCAATTTTTAAAACCATAAAACTCTACCACTAGAAATCGTTAGTTAGCTGATGAAGAATATTTCAAGACTTCTCTTAGTAGTTACACCATCCCTATTTCTGTAATCCTCATGAATTTTACAACATACAACATTTTACAACATTAGCAAAAGGTCTGTCCCCTAGCTCTTGGGACAATTATAAGTGGTCCTGCAAATAACCTTGACTCCCTGCTTGTTCTTTCCTAGTCAGAGGTCCATGCAGTTATACTGCATGGAGTTTTTTAATAAGAGGTCTAAACCCAATCAAAAAGAAGTGCATGTTCACTCCAGTAGTTTTGATGGGTCAAATTCCAGGTTTTCCCTGCGGTTCTGACAGCTATAAGGCTAAGTCAACTCAATGCAGATTTTCTCCACCTTTGAAGTCTGCTCCCCACTTCCAGACTAAAGCAGTTGTCTTCACGGAGCTTGAACTTCCAATGCGAGACTCAGAGAGAACACATGTTCTTCAGTTCAAGCTATTTTAGAATTCTATTCGGTCCAGCTGTCAAATTATAGCATTTTCAATGGAACATTCAAACGTTCATAGTGAGCCATAAACTGACCAGTGATTGGTGTGTTTGTCTAAGTGTGCCTTTCCAGAACATTTGTGGATCTTTTTGATGTTTATTCTGGTCCAAGTCTATATACCTAAAACCTCAAAAGTTGTCTTTTCCTAAACTGCCAGGAGGAGTCAATGATCTATTGCATGTAAATCTGACAGCACCTTGAATTGTCCCCAAATATGGACATTGGCCCTTTAGCCTCACAGAATTTTAATTGCCACATCTCCACCACGTTTTCACTGGAACATCTGTTTCCTGTCAGTTGGGCCTCTGAGTAATGATACATTTATCATCAGCTGACACTGATGTACATACATAGTTAAAACCCTGGAGTTCGAGTCAGAATGTCAAACATTAGTGGACATGGAACACTCTTTCCTCATTACTGTTACATTACAGAGATCAATAGAGGCCTTCATCCATGTCTTCAGAATGTTTTGATAGAACATTACTCACTAACAGTAAAAGAATTTGTAAAGATGTTTGAGCAGATTTAGAAATTGTAGAAAACTAACCCCAGTGTTTAAATTGTGTCCGCTTTATCTATTCAATCCTTACATTTAATCCATTATGTGCTTATTTAAGACTGCTGGGAAAGCATCCCAGGTGGTGAGGTATTATTATAAAGTGCAGAAAGCAGTTAAAATAAAGAAAACATTTGACTGTTACCATATGTTGCAGTGTGCACATGTGACTATTGGTTGATGTAACTATGCCAGCCTTTATAGCCAGAGCATAGAAGGGTAAGAGGACCACAGAGATTAAAAATACCAGAATGACTAACATACCACCAACTGCACTCACTCATACACTCACACTCTCTCTCTCTCTCTCTCTCTCTCTCTCTCTCTCTCTCTCTCTCTCTTTTTCTTCTTTATTTCAGAGTCATCCACAAATGATCTCTGTTCATCATTTTGGATGCAAATAAAAGATCTACCTTTTTAAAGTGAAGTAAACTGTGAGGACTCACATATCAAAGATTATGTATCTGCAGCAAGGAGAAAAAAAAAAACAATGATTCTAAGTTTTAAGCGGTTTTGTGGAAATGGAGTGAGTTTCGACATTGTAATCTCAAATCCAATCCACGGCTTATGTTGTGTCTGTAACTATGCATTTGCTCTCTATTTCAGGCAATGCTCTACAGAGTGGACGGTGGTCAGACAGAGCTGTCTAAGGAAATGCTGAGACCAAGGACTATTTGTATTCATTTGTTTGTGGGAGGGAATGCTTAAGTGTGATAAGAAGTAGACTTCTCCAAATACAGCAAGGTTCTGTCCCTGTCACCGCTCACCGGGCACTTTCAATAGCTGCCTCCTGCTGCATGTGTGTGAGCACATGGGTAAAATATAGAGGTCTAATTTCGTTGTGGCTCGCTGTGTGCTGTGTTTCACAATGACAAGAAAGGTCACTTTCAAATATTGAATAAATGTTTCTGTTAAATATATTCTTGACCAATTCTGATTATTCACTCTGTGAGAGGAAGTAAATCTATTTTTCAGTCTGTGTTGCTTTGTTTTGCGATCTAAAACACAGTCATCATTAACTATGTCCACTGGAGAAGGCTTCTAACATCCTGTTTTTTCTTAGCTAAATTTCCTTGCAAAGTCCAGGGCAGTCAGAAGGATTTGTGGAAGAAGGACTTTGATGTCCAATGAACTTCTAATCAGGGTATAGCCACTGTTTGGAGTTTTTGCTGATGACTATTTCCAGTTTCTGAGAAAAGTTTGCTTGTTAGTCGGTATGTGCATGTTTTCCTGCACTCATGCACGCATGCATATGAGTACATGATAACACTTGACTGCCGTAAACTTCTCCGAAAAAACAAAAGGGCACAACCTTTAGTTTTAGAGCTTAGGGATTTCCTTGTTTTATCTTTCATTATGGTGTATTTTTGACCAGATGTGTTTCATCACTTCAAGGAAAAGCCAATTTTATTTATAGGGTGAAGTATTAAGAATATTCTTTCGGATGCCAATACTTTTAAAGGGTTACATTTACAGCATTTATCAGATGTTCCTCTCCAGTAACATACATTGACTGAAAACATTTGGAATTACTTTGGATTAATCATAGGTTCTGTGCTAGTGCTAGACATTTTGAAGAACCAAGCTTAAACCCTCTAAGTCTGCAGCTGAGTATCCTAGTCCTGTTGTACAACCACCAGCAAGAGTTAAGTAAACTAAATCCATGTACCTCTATCTCTTTAAAAAACATTGCCTAATTATCTATTAAATTTATTTTAATAACCTGTCCATCTATTAAACAACCAGTCCACTAATCATTTAATCAAACTAACTTTGTACCTGCCAATATGTCATAAACTGCTGAGCCACTTTGGTATCTCCAGTAATGTCATGGAGGCCTGATGCAGATGAACCTTTTATCAATAACTTTACATCTAAAGGGTGGGCCAGAAGTTTAAATGTGACTATTAAAATATCTGCTCGCTGTTGGTGCTCTTAGGGTCTTGACCATTCAAGACCACTGATCGTAATGAAGGGAGCTAACAAATGATGGAGAGAATCCAATGAACTGCTAATTTTAAGGAGCAGCTATACAATGGAATATGATAAAAGGGAAAATTAGATTAATGAGATAAATGAAATGGTATATTATAATGTCTGCTAAAGGTTCTGTTAAGCTCAATATTTTTTGTTTAATAATAAGTGTATTTATTTTAGAGTGCTGTTTTAGACCTGCAAATGGTCTAAAGCCTGAAAATCTCAGCAATTCAGAAGAAACTAGAATAACCCTCTCCTCCTTGGTCCATTTTACCCTGATTGGATGCACCCTTTGGCCTAGATGTATCACAGACTGGGCTCCATGTGTTGAATGAAAGACACTCAGAATATAGCCATGGGAGAAATGTAATTCCAGTAAATAAATGTTAACTTTTTCTTTTTTTGTAATGGGAATCCTAACACTATTACGGCCAGTCAGTCAGATCTCTCTCACCTGCCCTGGGAATAAATACAGTGTCTTCCAGATGATTCAAAGCCGTCTGGGTTCATTGAGGGCAGAATGTGAACACGCGTACTGTTCAGCAGCATGGTCACTAATGGGTCTATCAAGTAGCCTTTAGTCAGGTAATCAATCAGCTGGAGTAGCAAGACACGTCCAACCACCTATAGACACACAGGGAGAAAGAAGCTCAAATTCAATGCTATAAATCTGAGCATAAATATAAATCATATTTAGTTATAAAACTATAAAAACACGCACAGTTTTTTTTACATTTGGAAAAGAAATTAATCTAGAATGATTATCTTAATATAAATATCAGTGAATATAATATAATATATATTATTTTATAATATAATCAAGATTAGAACACATCAGTTATCTCTTGTTGTCAAACTATGTCACCCCCTTAACTATTCACCAAATGTTTTGTCAAATGACAGCTAAGCACGTACTTCCAATATTTTTCAGGGAAATAAATGTTGAACTAAGAGTTTGAGGAATGCACTGTTTAGTCTCTGAGTATGCAGTGACATTCAGTAATAATGAACTACACTTCAGGTTAAACTGCAGTCAGCACAGCACTTCAGCTCATCACATACAAATAGAACTGAAAAAAGGTATAACATGTAGAAATGAACAAAATTGTCCTGTGTTTGTGAAGCAACTTCTATTTTAAGGCACTTTGTTATTACATATACGTAGCAACATATATATATATATGACCCCAAAAACAGGAATGGTTTTGCAGGTGGAGGCCACAGACATTTTTTCCCTCCTCATCTTTTGACTGCTTTTCAGTAGTTTTGTAATTGACTAGGGTCAGCATCCCTACTGGTAGCATGAGGTGATACCTGGACCCTACAGAGGTTGCACAGGCAGTCCAGCTCCACCAGAATGGCACATCAATACGTGTCATTGGCTGAAGTCTCCCAGCACAGTCTCAAGAGCATGGAGACAGGCAGTTACTCTAGGAGAGCTGGACAGATGGCTACTATAGAGCTGAATATTTTGTACATTTTATTTAAGTATTGATGGTTGATTTGATTGATTTTAATTTTGACCATTTTTGAGGCATGTAAAGCAACCCCAGATTGATGGATTTAATTTCTTTGAAATATTTATTTGTGTTTCATTATGTTCTTTTCTATCAGATATCTGTTGTCTGAAACTGTTCTTTGCCTTATGTCCAGAAAACTTTGACACTGAACAAAACAACCGAGGCCAGACTAGATCTACTACCCCCACCCCCCACCCCCCCAAAAAACAATAAAAAAAACAAAAAAACACACACCACCGAGTGTGTCACAGTGATTTGTGTCCAGATGATTATAGTAATTGTCTTCTGCTAAAACCCAGCTGTGACACTCAACAGCTATTTTAACACAGCCCAATGAAATGGAGAGAGAGAGAGAGAGAGAGAGAGAGAGAGAGAGAGAGAGGGAGAGAGAGAGAGAGAGAGAAAGAGCTTAATCTCTTTTAAGATGCAAATTTCATCACTTACACGCCTCCCTCATAGTGACACCCGCAACACGATCATACTGAACATAAAGCTGCCAGCCTGCTGCTGACACTCAACACCTGCAAAAGGGAAGTAGGGAAAGAAACGTGCACCAAACTCAGCTAAACGCAGCTCACTTCCAGGCTGGACTTGTAGTTAAAATAAAGGGTGTGTCCTATAGAAAAAATATCAAATGAATATTTTTCAAATGCAGATTACATTTATAGTGCCTGACGTTGGTCTTTCATTTTACACTGAAGCAGCATTCTAACATATTTCTGCAGTATGTCTGACATGCTGCTACGCTGGTAAAAGGAGAAGATTTTTAAACAGCAGCAGGGATGTTGATGGTTGAACTTTGCAGTTTAGTTCATGTTGATAGAAAACTGTACATCATTCGGTGTCAGAAATATGATGAGGCAATGAAAGATTACTGTGTGTGTGTGTGTGTGTGCCTCATGTCTGCATGTGTGAAACTATCAGCTCTATTTACTTGGAAATAAACCGTTTAAAAGTAGCTGCCTGCAGCCTTAAGTATACTTTGCAAGTGTTTGCACTATGGTTCTTAGATTGGCTCGGAATTAACTTCTTGACAGGAAAAGCACTCTCAGGAAAAAAAATGCTGAGGAACTGCAAGCATCATTAGTGGCTCATGAATTACTGCTGACTGTAAGTTAGGAAAGCTTAGAGAGGAACATCCCAGACTCCACCTAATCTCAGATATCAGTAATGCAGTACTGCAAACGACACCTGGGGCAACAGCAGGGTTGGGTGATCCTTTATTTAAAAGGGTTGGGTTTCCCTTTTTTTCTTCATAAACACCCTGATAATCAGTTCTATCTCTAATATCCCAAGGTATTTATGCCTGTAGGCCTAAAGTGACATTTTATTTTATGCAGGTTATTTCTTGGCAGCACCAGCTAAGAGGTCACAGTTTAAGCTTTAATGTGTTTTGTTCTGCTATGCAATAACTGTCTTTCGGTGTCTCATATTTTCCTTGAAGCCTTTGCCAAAGCTCAGCAGTTTTTGTAGGATATCTGGGTTATCTGACACCCATTTCCTCGTACAGTACAGTCCTCTCCACCAGCTGTACCATCTCTACAGTTCTCCACCTGTTGCCAGAGATGGGAAGTGAGGTACGAGCACGTTACTGTGCTTCAGTAAGTTTGTATTAAAGTATCTGTACTTTAGCAAATAGGAGGAACAGGATGTCCCTGATTTGAAGAATTTGCAGTGACATGTAGGAAGTGAAGTAGTTATGAATGTTCATTATTTTCAGCAGACTGTTTTTCAAGTTAGAACAGTTTACTAGTCTTTGAAAAATATTGACATGGCATTAGTCCCTGCGATGGGCTGGCGACCTGTCCAGGGTGCGTCCCCCGTCCTCACCCTGTGTGCGCTGGGTTGGACACCAGCACCCCCCCGCGACCCCGTTTGGGACAAGCGGCAGAAAATGGATGGATGGACATGGCATTAGCTTTGCATTCAGACTGGTAGAACTGGTAGAATTCAACTGGTAGAAATGCCTTTATAACAGCATTTCACATCAGCTTTGACAGGTCCTCCATACGGCCCTCTTACTTCATTCTACAGGAGACATAGGGTCCAGTAGTCAGTCAGTCATTTCCTCGCTTGTCCCAAGCGGGGTCGCGGGGGGGGGGGCGGGTGCTGGAGTCCATCCCAGCTCACACAGGGTGAAGGACAGGGGACACACCCTGGACAGGTCATCAGCCCATCGCAGGGAGGAGCGTGACGGAGACGGAGACACCTTGCTCAAGGGTACCTCAGGGCAACCTATTGGAAGGGGTTCGAACCCCCGATCATGTGGCCAGTGCCCTAACCACTAGGCTACCACTGCCGCCAGGGTCCAGTATGTCTTACTCAATACCCATAATATACTCCAGCAATTAGTGCTCAGACAGCATTCTTCAAACTTAATCCAGCTGCACAATACTACACATCCTAAAGCACTACAGAGTCCTTGGATATGTCATATTAACTGTGCACAGTGCTGCAAGTTACCAAGGTTACGATACTTTTATTCCTGATTCCTTATCTTTATCTGTAGTGCCGTTTCAAAATAGTGCTTCAGCATATCATATAAAAGTCCATCGACGTTATGAATATGTTTCATCTTGTTCTGGTACTGTCATCACTCATGACTCATAGCTTTTTTAACTTTTATTTTTAACCTCAGGTAAAATAACCATATCTAAAGCTTTGACACGCTTCAAACAATCAGTGCTATCAACAGTTTAGAGGAAGATAGATGTACTAGTTAATCAGCTTATGTAAATTACCAACGCGAACATCTGCTAAAATAACGTCTGTTATTTTCATTTTATCAGTGAGTCCAAAAGTTGGAGATGTTCTTTGATCTGAACGGTCTTAAAGACTTATATTTAAACGTTCCTTAAATCATACTGAATTGTTTATTCTGCAGCAACTGATTTGAACATGCACTTTGACTTTTAAAAGTTATCTGGAAAATCCCTTTTCCCTGCAAAATAAAATGCAGCAGTATCTTTCCATCAAATGCAGCCCTTAGAAAAAATTTCCCTTCTGTTCCTTTGATTAAATGTTAAGAATCTGCACTTTTTCCTTAATCATTCCACCTGTTTGAGATGGGCTATGAGTGAGAAATGATACATGCAAGACGAAATGCTTCAGTTTGCGACTGACTGTGACTTCTAAGGGTTAACACCTGCTCCTCTCTCTTTCTTTTGCTCTCTCTCTCTCTTTCTTCCTTATTTGCTCTTTCTTTTTCTACCCCCATCCTGTATTTCACAGCTATTCATGCATCATTAACTTTTCTGGGTCTGGTCTGTACAAATCAAGTGAAGCAGTCGTTCCATTGACCATACCTTGCTTCATTGCTGAGACACTGATGTATATCTTGAGTGTTGCTTATTTATGTTTACCCAATTAATGGTATATAAATAGGAACAGTTTGCACACAGGATTAGACTAAAACTAAGTCTAATTGTAACCAATGTATGTGATGTTGATGAAAATCCACACTATCTGAGTGTAACATCTCAGAACAGCAAACAAGTTCCTAGACTTCCCACAATTCATACATTCATTCAGGTGAATAAAATTCATTTGTTCAAAAGTCATTCATCCCATCTGATTCCTGCTAAAACGACACAACTTTAATGAGGGTAAAGACCACAAACTAGTTCACTATGTTTTTCTAGCTTCCATAATCAAAGGGAAAAACCCGGACCTTATATTTAACCATCTAATAATGTGCTTTTTCTTGCCTTGTCTTTTGTTTGAAAAGAAGCAGGATGCACAAGAGGCAGGTAAACACATTAACCTGAGAAGTCTTCAGCTTGCAGAAACAGCCAGCTAACACTGTGTTTACATGCAGCCCTTAAATACAACTAGCCAAAAACACCTACAGGACAAATGACAGCGTGCAGCTATGTAAGCACTGTCCTGGTCTGATACAAGGTGATGATCTATCTAACTTTTATTTGTTAAAGAAGAAAAAGGGTATAAAGGTGTAAGAACCCTGTGTTAAAGGAGTGCAAGAATTCCATTTTGGAACTTCTGCATTGACGGCGCGGCACTGCTTCCAAGTGAAAGGCCACTTCAGGCCATATAAAAATCTCATGCAATCCACTGGGTTTGTGTGTGTGTGTGTGTGTGTGTGTGTGTGTGTGTGTGTGTGTGTGTGTGTGTCTGTGTGTGTGTCTGTGTCAAGGCAAGTCAGTTTTATTTTTAAAGCACTTTTTGCAACTGTCGTCACAAAGCAGCTTTACAGAGTCCAAACCTCTATTGAGCAAGTGGAAGGCAACAAAGGCAAAGACGGGAGGAAACCTTGGGAGAAACCAAAACAACCAAGTGTGTGTGTGTGTGTGTGTGTGTGTGTGTATGTGTGTATGTGTGTGTGTGTATGTGTGCATACCTGAACACACAATAGGCTTGTGATTCAGTACAAAGCACATTATAACTCCCCTCCTCAAACACCATAGCACTGCAACCGTATCTAAATAGATCATATACTATGACTGGGTGGCAGTAATTTACATGATTTGATAATAAATCCAAGTTAAGGCTGACATCAATGCTAGGGCTGACTTTGGGGATTGAAAAAAGGAATCCTTACCATACAAGAAAAAAGGAATACTTCCCATTCAAGGACTTGCGTATCTCCATGTAATAATACAGCAGTTCATTTTCACCATTTTTAATGGCTGGCACATGAACTTTCACACATTGTAAATGGTAAGTGGAGTTTTGGAACGAAAATTTGGTTCACATATTATTAAGCCAATATCAAAAAACAATATTCTCGAAAAAAGATTTTACGCATATCAGCAATACTGCAGCTGAGGAAAGTCAGTCTGAGAATCTTAACATATTTATAGAAAGTCCGTTTGGATTTTTTTGTATTAGTACAAAAAGGGGGGCGGCGGGGGCAGCGGTGGCCTAGCGGTTAGGGCGTTAGCCGCATGATCGGAGGATCGGGGTTCAAACCCCTTCCCGATAGGTTGCCCTGAGGTACCCTTGAGCAAGGTACCGTCCCCATCACTGCTCCCCGGGCGCTTTCAATAGCTGCCCACTGCTGCACGGGTTTGAGTGTGCATGGGTTAAATGCAGAGGTCCAATTTCGTTGTGGTTCATGTGTGCTGTGCCGTGACCTCGCAATGACAAGGGTTGTCACTTTCACTTTCACTTTTCACTTTTTAGTACATGTATAGAATGTTTCGTATGTGTGTGTGTGTGTGTGTGTGTGTGTGTTCGCGTGTGTGCATGCATGTGTTTGTGTGTGTGTGTGAGAGAGAGAGAGAGAGAGAGAGAGAGAGAGAGAGAGAGAGAGAGAGACTCACCTCATTGCCATGCATGTTGCCAACTAATTTGAATTCCGGAATGCCAGTCTGATGCTGTCTAGGATTCTGACCCAGAATTAACACCCAGAGCTGTCTCCCTGAAAAACAAACACTCAGCTTTTAGAAGGCAAATCCTCATGGCCCTGCCCTCTGTATTGACCATCAGTGGACTTTTGTGCTGAGCGCACGATTACTGTCTCATTGTTGCCAATCTATTCAATAAAACAAGCAAATAACATTTTAAAGCACTGCGGACTGCACCTGGCAACCCAGGCCCACGCTTTCTTTCTCTCTTTCATTCATTTACTCATGCCAAACACTGAAAAAAACCCTTCTGTTATTCAGAACTCTTCCGTTCTGAAAATGTAAACCCAGATTTACAACCCAAATGTTTCGGCTTTAGTTTTTATGTCTATGTGTGTTCAATCCACAGGTGGAGGCAGGTTGAGCACCTTCATTCAGACTCTTGAAGAAACAGCAGTGATAGAATGCAGGTAAAATAGTAATGAGCACAATGTTGTTACATCTCGGTACATACAGTCCTGTTAAATATTGCTTTAGGAATATAAATGCTGTGTAACTATTAAATACATACATTTACAGCAT
The DNA here is from genome assembly GCA_017165825.1 of Hepsetus odoe. Classification (NCBI taxonomy): domain Eukaryota; kingdom Metazoa; phylum Chordata; class Actinopteri; order Characiformes; family Hepsetidae; genus Hepsetus; species Hepsetus odoe. The sequence continues at coordinate 3,812,697 of CM029392.1, forward strand.
TTAGCAGACACACTTATCCACAGCAACTTCCATTTCCTGATTACAGGACAGTCTCTCTGGAGCAACATGGGGTTCAGGGTGTTGCTGAGAAACCCATTGGTGGAAGTGCTGGAGGTGGGATTTGAACCTGTGATCTCTGGGTCCAAATAACCAAACACCAGCCCACCACCCCTCATCTAAATCTCCCTCTAAGCCTGATCTTAACTTTAACCTTAACCTTAAATCTACTCCAAATCTTGACCCTAAACCTAATCCACATGATGCTGATTATCAGATTTGTTAACAATGAAAACTAGATCATCTATATATACCAGTTAAATAAAGTGTGACCAACAATGCTACCATATTTTAGCAATAAACCCAATTCAGTTTTAGTACCCATGTGAGTCATTCATTCATTCGTGCGTTCATTTGCTCGTTCGTTCGTTCGTTCATGGATTCATTCATTAATTGTCTTTCTTCCTCCAGTATTCCATTGAGCATGAGTGGTCTCTCTCTCTCTCTCTCTCTCTCTCTCTCTCTCTCTCACACACACACACACACACACACACACACACACTGCAAGTCACATCATGTTTCCCTGAGCAGTGTGTCAGCAGGTAGAAATCTGTAAGACAAACCAGAGGAAAATGCTGTTCATTCAGGCTGCAGGGTCTAAGATTATCACTGTGGAAAGAATTCTCTGTGGACATGCTGAGGGAAAAACATGTAAAGGCCAAAAAAGGCTATTGTGTGTATAATCATATCACACTATAACCCAGCAGCTAAGCTGCATGCTATCCAACAACAAACAACTACAACTACACACCCTCGCATAAATACTTGGATTTACAACAGCAAAGAGGGATGACAGTTCTGTCTCTACAGCCCAACCCTCACCTTAACATCAGTAACCAATAGATCAGATCTGCCATATCTTTTATATACTAGATTATTAACAAGATTTTGCAGTGTGTCTGCCATGGCAACGTTTTGGCAAGTTAAACAGTTTTAAACACTTGCTTGAGTGGCTAAGACTATTGCACAATACTGCAAATGTTACAATAATATGTTATCATATCTACATACAAACCAACAACCCCCCCCAAAAAAAAAAAAAAACACACACAAAAACCCTCTCTTTCTGTAAGTCCCACTAGTCTAGAGCTGACTGTGGGGTTCTTTTTAGCAGTATCTCAGAGCTTGTCTAGTCACTGAATAAGGTTAAGTCTTGCAGGCCAGGCAGGTGGCGTCTGGATTAAACTCTGTGTCATCCTGGGTCTCTGGGCAATTCACCTCAGTTGGTCGCCGCAGTGGGATTAGATCAGCTTGACACAGCCCAGAGGCCTTGGCGGCTGGACAGTTTGCTCAAGCTCTGCAGGAAAATAGGGGTCAAAGCAAACTTTGGTATCCAGCTGTAGAAGGAATGTAAAAATTGCCCCCTTGGGATATGGATTCTTTGTGACATTATGTCTCATAGTCAGACTCATGTCACTTCATTAAAATAGTCCTTATCTACAAATTTCCAACTTTGCCACTGGGTATGCACAAGCCAGGGCAGGTCCCACGCCAAGATAAATGTGAAGGGTTACTTCAGGAAAAAACGTTTGCCAAATATATATGTGAGAATATGAGAGCAATACAAATTTCCACACTGGATCTGTAGAGGCCTGGGTTAGCAAAGACCACCAAAAGGTGGAAATTCACCAACTTGTGGTGAAAGAGAAGAATAAGAAGAGGAGGAAGGCACGTCTATCAACAGGAGCAGGGAAGGAAAGGAAGGCAAGTGGAAGTGAGGGTTAGACCTTTGAATGTTGGCAGCATGACTGATAAAGGGAGAGATATGATGGAGAAGGAAAAAATAAACAAAGTGGGTAGAGAAGAATGGCAGGAGTGATCTGTGACAGGGGTACCAGCAAGAAAGAAAAGGAAGGTTTACAAGATGGTAGTCAGACCAGCTATGTTATACGGGTTGGGGACGGTGGCACTGATCAAAAGACAGATGGCGGACCTGGAGGTGTGACAGTTAAAGATGCCAAGATTTGTTTAGGCAATGACAAAGCTCAGGCTGGACAATTTGGAGACAAAGTTAGAGAAGCAAGGCTGAGTTGGTTTGGACATGTCCAGAGAGGAATCAAGGATTATATGGGAGAAGGATGTGGAGGGTGGAGCTGCCAGGTAAGAGGAGAAGAGGAAGGACAAAGGTCCAGCCAAGACTAGGCCAAATACATCCTTCAGCAGCATCATCACTGCCTCTTCCAACACATTTCATTCTTTAGCTTCCTTAAATGTGGATGCTGTCGTCCACCCCAATATAAGGGCTGCAAAAGGGGGCCACAACTAGTGAAACTCAATTGACAGCAGTGTTCAAATTGTTTTTGAGTCTTTTAAAAAATGTAGGGTTAGGTTTCGGGTTAAAGTTCTGGCATTCTATGCAAGACCTCACACCATCACCCAAGCCCGGTCTGCTTGTGGTACATGTAATATTTTTTGTCCTTCTAATGCCTAGTTTGCCTGTCTAGAAAAGCCCCTGAATGCTACATTTAGGGCTGTGAGATGTAAGCTAGGAAGTAGCTGTTTGGTTGAATGCAACTGAATAAATCTATAAAGCATCTACAGTGACAGCGGGGCCTAAGTTAAGTCTTGGCTTTTGCTTATTTTGCCTCAGAGCCACAGCTGAGTGTCTGGAATCAGAAGGTCACTCAAGGTTTTAATTAAGTAAAGTGCAGGCATACGACATCACAAGACAGACGTCCAAAGTAGTCTTCAGGCTTTCAGTTTTTCGCACACAGAGGACCACCCAAATACTGAGAGACTGAGTACAATGTTGTATTAGCATGTGAGGCTGATGAGAGACAGAGAACAAGAGGGAAAGAAAGAAGTAGCAGAGTACAAAGAGAGCAAGAAAAACAAGAGGTTGCCAAGCTGACTATGTGTCCCCTCAATACTGGTTTTGTGTTAAGCCAAGAAAAGCAACCTGATCCAGTAGATTTTAAAATGCCAAATAGTGGCAGCAGCACCTGGACCCAAGTTCATGATTTCAAGATGAATGAATAAGAAATGAAAATATTTTATTAATTTAGAAATTCTAAATATTATAAAATATTATCAAATATAAAAGTTGCTCTTAAAAATTCAACAAACGTTACTACAAACTTATCGGTCAGGTCCTGCAATGAAACTTGAATGTATACATTGTGTTGTGGTGTGTTAAGAATCAAAAGATGCTCTGTGATGGCACACAGCTAAACATTCATGCCATAATTCATAATTCAATATTTTTTTCGGTTTGAGTTTCAGTTTTTTAATAGAACAGAAGAAGCCTGTTAGGCTGTTAGTGATCTGCTGATTTCATCATTGTTTTCTGGTGAAGGCAAAATAAAGTTAAAGAAAAAATCTAACGAATACTGGCTAAAAAGGACCCTGTTAACAGCAACTGACAATGTTCAACTAGCAGCTATTTCTTTTTGTAGTTGTGGATTTATAAATATCAACAACAGGCACAATATACAGAGTTTCACGTCATGAAATTTGATGGCCCCGGTTGAATATTTTGAATGGTATCCACTTTGGTGAAACCAAAGGATAAGACAGAAAGAAATTGTGCATTCATTGAAATAAAACATTCTCAAAGCTGCATGTATTTTAGTATTTAGATGCTAAATACTGTATAATTTTGAATCAGAATAGAAATAAAATATCATAACACTTCATGCCTCCAAGTTTATCTCTAAAGGCTTAAACTGCATTCATATCACACGTTTGATGTGCAGACAATGCATTCTTATGAATAATTCAGCATCTTCAGTTTCTATAGGCTCAAGCTTGACTTTCTGTCTTCTTCCCATAGGCAAAGCAAACATGAGTCTTGCTGGTCATACTAATTTTTTCACCACAGAAGATGCTCTGTGCTCCTTTGCAGGCAATATCTGCTCCTTTTTTTTGCCCGGGTCAGCCTGAATTGCCGTTTCAAACAGTAGCTCTGAAGTGGAACTGATTTCACTTTTAAATCACAAATGCATTTAGAGCACTGCATTTATCCGGCAGTGATTACAAAGGCTGGATCAAAGCTCTCTTTCAGGGTGGGTATGAAGACCTGAGCTTCGGTTGCCTATTCCCTTTATACTATAGTGTACTGTTCTGGGATTCTGTGGACTTTGTAGTGAAGTCAGTAGACACAGTGGATAATATCCAACACACTCTTCCGGTGCTACCATACACCCCTTTATAAAGGATACAAACAGCATATCATAGAAAATATAAAAAACCCGATTGAGATTTTAAGAGGGAATGCAATTATAAAAGAACAAATCTGCATATCATTCGAATACAACATCAATGACTCTAATCTCACATTCCGTTCCCCAAAATAATGTTCTACAACCTACAATATCAATGTAGGAAATATTGATTAAGGCTCGTTTTAGTTCTTTGTATAGAGGTCTATATAGGGCGCCTTTTTTGTAATATGCATATATTTCAAACACAAGGTAGAAGGTATCCAAAGTAAGCTATTCTAACCTTGTGGGGTTTTTTTTAGGTAAAATATTATCCTAAAATCACTACTCTGACATTTCATAAGTCTGCAATCCTCTAATATGATTCCCGCCAATCGATAGGGCAGTGCATATCACAAAAAGAAGCAAAATGTTTCACTACAGCTGCAATACTGTACCCATAGGTATGGCACTTCAAACGGGATGTCATTCATTGTGTATGAGTGTTCATTTGATTTGAGTGTTCAGGCAAATTCATCACAGGTGAAATGCAAAGCTTCAGTATTCATTAGAAATCAAGAGCTATTTATAGTTTAAACAATCAAACAGGACACACCTGTATAACAACCAACACCTTTCAGCCTCTCATGCTCCATCAATTTTCCTTAAAAACTGAGTGGTGAGATACACTTTAGGCACGATGGTTTATGTGATTCAACAATTCGAGATGCAAATAGATAGAAAAAAAAGCTGAAATAAGATACTCCTATACAAAAACAAAAAAATCCATGGTTTATATATATTAAACAACACACATGTTTAATATACATTGCAAATGTCAACAAGATTGCAGATTGCAGTGGAAAGGTGGTTGTCAAAATGAAGCAATATATATTTCGAGATTATCATTGGGCTCAGTAATTAACATCCGTACAAATTCTAAGAAAAACACCTTTTTTCAGCAGCTCTTTTCTGTTTTAATTAGAGTTGGGAGTCAAGGAAACATTATTCTGAAACTATAAGAAAGATTACAGGCAGAGGCATGTGCTGAGATAGCAATCAGCTGTTGTGTCTCAATGGTGACTAAATGTAACAAGATTTGTCTAAGAAAAGATAACAACCTCAAAGCAAACTGTTTTCACAAAGAACACATCCACCAGTGTTTCAGTGTTTTACTCTGAAAAAAGGCAAAAAAGATGCCTGGGTAAATATACAGAACTACACCTCTGTGATACTAGAATTCCTTCTATAACTGTCTAAGGTCAGCATCATCTGTCAACTAAGAAAAAGTAGGCCGCTTGCGGGGAAGACCTTTAATGAATCCACGGTGTTGGATTCACGTTTGAATATAAACACCATTCACAGTGTTTTGAAGTAACCAAGTTAGAGCAATGCTTCAGATACATGAACCAGCATTTAATTTATGCTTGATTTTGCATTTTGGGAAAGCCTCCAAAGTGGCCGGTGTTGAAGCCTCCAAAAGTATCGGCTTTTTCTACTATGAAGACAGACAGATCAAAAGATGAATATGAAATGAAAGATCAGATTCGCAGTTTTCAGCTGGTATTTGAGAAGTCCTTCATTAAAAAGCGGTTGTAGATTCACTTTCTTAGCTCTTAAGGTAACCAGTAGAGAACACTGCTTCAGATACATGAATGCTCCTTGAGTCATCTAACCCTACCGGTACCATTTGTTTGAAGATAGCCATCTGGTAAACACTGTAAATGAAAAGAAAGAATGAATGAAAGGAAGCAAGCGAGGAGGATCTGGTATTCTACTAGCAAGCTGAATGGTTAACAAATGATAACTGGGAGATAATTGTTACTATATTAGAGTTAAACAGCATTTGTATTTCTCCAGCATGGCTGTATCCTCACATTTCGAATGTCAACCCCATGCAGGCTTGCCAACCAAAGATGTCAAAACAGCTTTTAATATACCATGTCTGAACCACAACTCGTTTGTTTTCTGGTTAAGTCAGTTGTTGAAGCAAATAACGTCAGAGGAATTAAGTAGTTTGAGGCTTTGCAAAGTAATCTGAAAATGTGAAGTTGTTTTCTCGTGGGTTTTGCCTAATGGTGGTGTAATGAGATATTCAGGGCACTCAGCAGGATGAAGACTCAGCTATGACTCACTCTGTGGTCAAAAAACACGTTGTTTTTGACAGTAGCAGAGAGAGAGAATGACATAAGTAAAGTACAGACAGTCAAGAGACTAACAGATAGTTAGGTTCAATGTGTTGCAATACATTATTAGATTTATATTGTATGTTACCCCTACCCTATCTATTCTAATACACCAGGTAATATATTTTAGACAATTTAGTCCAATTTCATTTGTAGCAAGCATGTGCAGAGTAAGCTTCTTCCAGAGGCCATACTTTTATAAGTCGTTCTACTCTTCCAGAGGAACATTTCTTCATCATGCTTTATTTTACCACTGCTGTGCATTCATGGGTACAAATCTAACCATGAACTGAACTGAACTGAACTTTGAGCCAATTTTCTCCCAATTAAAGCTGCGTTTAACCCTGAAAGAAGCCTTTTCCTAAGTATAGAATAGCATATTTGATGGAGTGGTCTTTTGGGTGTTGAGTACAGATTTGTTGTATGTTTGCAGCTGTGGGTGAGGGAAAGAAACAGAGACACTGGGGAGTTCACCCATCCCACACGGGGTTCCGGTATGCAGAGAGAGAGACTGCATGTGTGTGTGTGTGTGTGTGTGTGCGTGCGTGCGTGTGTGTGTGTGTGTGAGTGTGAGTGCATGCGTTCATTTTTGTGTATGTGGGTGTGCGTGCGTGCGTGTATGTGTGTATGTATGAGAGAGAGAGAGAGCAAGCCAGAAAGAGAGAGAGAGAGAGAGAGAGAGAGAGAGAGAGAGAGGGAGGAGAAAGAGAGAGAGAGAGCGAGAGAGAGCAAGTCAGAGAGAGAGAGATAGAGAGAGAGGAGAGAGAAATAGAGAGAGAGAGAGAGAGAGAGGGAGGAGAAAGAGAGAGTGAGAGGGAGAGAGAGACAGAGAAAGAGAGAGAGAGCAAGCCAGAGAGAGACAGAGAGAGAGGAGAGAGAAAGAGAAAGAGTGAGAGAGAGAGAGAGCGAGAGTGAGAGAGACCGAGGAGAGAGTCATCAAAGTCTGTAACACTTCTATGTGAAATTTTTCCAAACTTTGTACAGGGAAGCCTTTTAGTAATACCAGAAAATGCCAAGCTTGATCATCTCCAGCATTTTTTTCTGTGAAGTAACACTTGGCACATCACTACATATCAAGTACTGATGAATCCTCACTTTATCTCAGCTAATGAAGGTGTAAGAACCTGAACTTGTTCTACACATCCCTCATCAATGCATTGAAGGTTTTGTGCCTAAGGCAACAAACAGTAATTTGATATTTACTTACTTTATCATACTGTATTGCACTGACTTTGCTGACACATGAGCTTTACTGGCACAGATATACAGGAAACATCCTTCGTGCTGCAGTATTGCATAACACTTAACTGTAAGCTCATAATGCTACATGACATCTAAAATCCAGTTATGACAACTGACATAAAGCAGAATTCATAATTATAAAGGATGGCAAAATGTAGCTTGCCCCATTCATTAGTTTCAGCACAGAAAATATTACGACAATAAATTGGTCATATTTTTTACTGGCTTAAGTTGATGTCATGTAGCCTCATGAATGCTTCTTTACACTGCAATATTGTTTCCTGTATTACAATTAAAAATATGAACCCTCAAATCATTTTTGAAATCACTCCCATTAGCTTTAAACTAGAAATATATTTGTATTGAGCAGAAATTTAAATATACATTCAGTGGAGTTACCGAATAATTCTTAGCAGTTCTACTATTGCATCTGAATATACTTCAGTATTTTTCAATAAACACTTTAGATCATCAACCAAGTAAGTAGTCTGTAGATTGAAACACTGCTGCAGTAGGTCCAAGTCAAAGGTGAGTTGAAAATGATCATGAAAATGAAGCTCTTAGCTCTGTTTGCTTACCTTCCACAGACTGGCCGATGCTGTGCAAGTATGTGAAGTCCGAGTAGTTCTTGCTGACCTCTTTCAGGTACTGCTCCACCTCCAATGAGTTGTGATAACGAAACTCCAAACTGAGGCTGGATGGTGTGAGCCATAAGCAGCAAAGTACAAGAAAAAACATGGTATCTGCTGGGGCGAGACCTGGGTCTCAGCCTAAGAATCAGAAAGAAGAACATACTTACACACACTGACAATAACATAACTGCAGAACTATTATAGTAGTATTATGCATTTATCACACATTTATATTTGCAAAAATTTGGAATGCATTTTGAACATCTCCAGGAGAGCTCATGTACATGCAGATAAGATATAAGCTCAGCTGTTTGTGCAATTTGAGAACGGAGAAGATGCAACTGTATTTGACATTTTTTTATTATTTCAGTCAGTATAGTTTACATATCAAAGGGTCATTACGGTCTGATTACGGTCTGATTACAGTACATGGCAATAAGTTCACAGCTCCTTTCATTGTATTATTTAAAAGTATTTAATTAGGCCGCTGTGTTGGCTTTACATTCATATAAATAAAGATGGCCAAATAGGATTATAAAGTGCAGTGCCTTCAGCCCTGAAAAAAAAAAAAAAAAAAAAAATATATATATATATCCATCCATTTACTGCCGCTTGTCCCAAACGGGGTCGCGGGGGAGTGCTGGTGTCCAACCCAGCGCACACAGGGCGAGGACGGGGGACGCAGCCTGGACAGGTCGCCAGCCCATCGCAGGGAGGAGCAGGACGGGGACGGCACCTTGCTCAAGGGTACCTCAGGGCAACCCATAGGGAAGGGGTTCGAACCCCGATCCTCCGATATATATATATATATATATATATATATATATAAAGTAGTTCACAAATTAAAGTGACTTGACATTTACAATGTAGATACTGAAGTGATGTTACTACTGGAGTCAAGTGCAAATATGCAGGCAGATAACTTAAACTGTGAATACATTACATCACACATTTAAGCAAATTACCTAGCTGTAATAAAAAGCTATGGCAAATGAAAGGCTTGTGCTGCAATTATGACTATTGCTTATTCCACAATTGCTGCTAGGACTTCTATTTCTTCTATTGTTATGAGTCTGACAGCTGTAATTGCAACTACTTTTACTACTTGTACTACAGTTTTGTGTGTGTGTGTGTGTGTGTGTGTGTGTGTGTGTGTGTGTGTGTATATATATATATATATATATACACACACACACACACAACTGTAGTACAAGTAGTAAAAGTAGTTGCTAGTTACGGCAGCACATGCACAAAAGTAACTGAAGTATTGTCTGGTTTAGTTGCAGTATTTGCAGTATTAATACTAAATGACACTTTATAAGTGTCACCACTTTCAGTGCTACAGCTGTTGTAACTGATACTGATATAATTTTGGGACGCAATAGTCTAAAGTATTCCTACTGCTATTACTACTATTAATACATTTACAGTTGATGCAAATAAAGACATTAACACTAATGACAAAGAAAATAGAAAATAAACATTAAGATAATAAAATTGCTACAAAGTTACTACTTTGACTAAAATGATTACAGTTAATCTTAATACATCAACTCTATTGGGAATACTGTTGAGTCTTACATTATGGACGCTACTACTTTAACAATTGAAATTATTGTAAAATAATTATACTGTTCCTTAAACTAAAACTCATGCTATCACATATGTCACTTCATACATTTCTTCACTTCTGCTGCTCCTGTTCCTATTATAATAACTGGTATTAGTACTACCATTTCAATTGCTTAACTCCAGTTGTCTCCTGTCTTACCTCTGCTCGTTCTTGTCTCCCCTCTGGTGCTGTAGAAGTCTGTGGCTGTTTCGTTTCCCACTGCATGAATTGCTCTGTGTTTAAGTGTGTGTGTGTATGTGTGTGTGTGTGTGTGTGTGTGTATGTGTGTGTGTGCGCGCGTCTGCTGGTTGCTCTCTTCAGCTCGTCCTGCCTCAGTCAAGGCGGAGCTTCAGAGTCAGCACACTCATATAAAGGCACAGAGATGCACTTTAAGCAGAGCATGGAACAGCTCTCCTAGGCCATACACACCCTCACTGGCCTTTTTATCAGAACCCCCTGCCATCTACATCCCCACTCTGTCCATTTTTGTGCTCTTTCTACCTTTCTTTAAGCTGTATTAAATAGGTGCAGTTACAGAGTATAATGCATCAGCTGTTCTCCGATTTGCCAGCAGACCTCTACTCCATTCAGTTTCTGACCACAGGAATACTGTTGTCCAGATACTATTTCATTCTTAGAATTTATTTGACGCTAAATATATAAATAAGAGTGCAACCAGCCCATAAAATGGACATTCATGAGTGTTTGAACATTGTGCTCACTTATGAAAGTAAAAGTGACTATTTTGTCATTGTGAAACATGACGCAGCACAAAGTGAGCCACAATTAAATTCAGCCTCTGCTTTTCACCCACACACACCGTGCAGCAGGGGGCAGCTATTTAAAGCACCCCCAGAGCAGTGACGGGGACAGTAACTAGTTCAAGGTTACTTCAGGGCAACCTACTCGTCTGGCATTTGAACCCACGACTTTCCGTTCCTGGGGCCAACTCCCTAACCGCTAGACCACTGCTTATTGTCTACTCGTTGAGCCATATCTAACTTTGTGTGGATTATCTTTTCTACCTTACATTTGCATTTATGGCTTTTAGCTCATGCCCTTATCCAGAGCGACTTCCATTTCCTAACTACAGGAACAGTCCCCCTGGGGCAACTTGGGTTTAAGGGTTTTGCTCAGGGACCCAATGGTGCTGGAGGTGGGATTTGAACCTGCGACCTCTTGGTCTGTAGGCAAGTATCCTACCACTAGATCACCACACTCATCAGTGCTCAGTTTCTGGCCATAGGACACTGTTGTCTGGATATTTTTGGTTGGTAGACCATTCTAAACCAGTCAGTGAAACTGAAATGAATTAAAACTCCAGCAGCACCGCTGTGTGTGCTACAAGCTTCACAGCACAAAGACACACCATATCAACACCTTGCAGCTGATAAAATGGAAAAGGGAGGGTTGATGCAGGGTAGGTGTATTGAAAAATAAAGTGAAAGTAGCACATTAATAAAAATACATCCATTATAATAATTCAGATGACCCTGAAACATGCTGGGGGATACTGCTTACCATTTTTTGTAACTAAAATCATTTCTAAAGGAAGGGAATTTTATTTCAAATCACCCCTATCACTAATCACTAATCAACCTTAAAGAATATTTGGTATAAAACCTAAGAAAGCTTCAGCTTTTTTATTGCTGCAAGTACCAGGAAACTTCATACTGTCCCTTTCTTGTCTACCTGGGGTATAAATATAAGGTTGCACACATGTAAATTCCTTTCAGCATCAGCATGAGGAAAAAAGAACTGTCAGATAACATGAGAAATAATGTTGTGGACACGGACAGATTAGAAAACAATTCTAAAAACTTTTTATGAGGTCAGATGAGAAATTAATTGTGCCATGTACAATAGACGTTTTATTTATATGAGAACGAAGAACAGAGGATAATAAAGGGATCATAAACTCTCTGATTTACTTCTTTCCCCTTGTCCTTCCTTCTGTAACATCTGCACTATTATGTCTTCCCTTTTTCCTGACAAAGCAGGAAGCATTGTAGTTGCAGAAATATAACTGTGTAAGGTTCCTCCAAGGCCCTGAGGGACACATGCATACATACAAAGGCCTGTCTGTGCAGGTTCATGTTTGTAAAATGTATGTGTCTCAAGATTTGTCTATGAAGTACCCTGCATGCATATAGATTTAGATACCAACATGCAGGAGTGAGCATAGTTTTTTATTATAGTTTGCAATAAATGTAGAAAAAAAGGAATAACAAGCACCATATCCATATCATGAGTGAATTTAACAGTGGCAGAAATGTTTGATTTGGTGTGGTTTGCAAAGGGCAAAGTTTAAAGCATGACTGTGAGTGAATAAGCTACCGTATAGGGGGGAGGTGATGTGTTGTTTAAAAGTACGCCCAATGAATAAACCCTACATTTACAAACGGAAAAAATAGCTACCCAGTGTTGTCTATCCTGGTAACTGCATGTATAAATTTGAAATATTTTATCAATGTAAGCATGGATCATTTCACTTCATTGTAACGATTCACATTATACTTTTTCCTGCGGTTGGTAAACCCCAAACCCAGTTGGGAGGTAAAGAAGCATAGAGCCCATTAAGACAAATAGCACTAGGGAAAATGAGACACTCTCTTCCCATTTACATTATTCTGAAATAGGATCCAGCTGGCTTAAATGCCAGAGTTTGGTATTAAGTTAAATATCACCTGTGATTTGAAACCCAACCAGTAAATCAGACGAAATGTCTCTACCTCTGTTTCCCACTGTCTACTTCTTTACAGTGCAGATTTTAACCACATAAAATTAGCCTTTCATTACAGATTACTCAGGTGTTATAAATGAAACAATGCCATATGGTTTCTGAAAAAGTACAGACTGTACTCACTGATTTTAACACTACATGCAGATTTGCATACAGGAATTATGTTTTAACGAATAGTGCATGAATTAGTGCATGAACAGTAGGTTGCCCTGAGGAACCCTTGAGCAAGGTACCATCCCCATCACTGCTTCCTGGGTACTGGTTATGGTTGCCCAGTGCTGTGTGTGTATGCTTTATGTGCATGGGATGCATTTCGTTGTGGTTCACTGAGTGTTGTGCTGTGTTCCACAATCACAAATAGTCACTTTCACTTTTCAACATTTTCTATCGTATCCATATCGCCTGTTCACCTTTGCCCCTTTCAGTGACTTCAGGACGTATCTTGCAGAGAAGCATAAGACGAACAACATACAAAGTGTGAATAACATGTTGGCATGACTAAATTGTGGAAATAAAGGAAAAGGACTGAAAACTGTTTATTTGCATGCTTGTGCTCATTTCTGCAGTGCCGTGCTAGCTAAAAGCTACAGGATGTTAGCTAGGCTAGCATGCAGTGCTGGGTCTAGTTTAAACTGACATTTGAAGCTGGATAAAAGAACAACTTTTGTATATATTTTAGACTTCAAGTCACTCAATTAAAGGCATAGAGTAGAGGTTTTTCCTTTAATCCTGGAGTGTTAGCTTGTTAGCTTGTTAGTTGTTCTGGCAGAGTATGTCCAGCTGGGAGTTTAAGTCTGTTTAAAAGTGTGTGTGATGCTCATCTAGCAGTTCTAACCTGGATAATTTCACGAGCAATAAAGTGATAACGTGATAATGAATTCTTTTATGGTATGGAGGTGTGCTTTCTTCAGAATTTAAGGCCTGTCACATCCCTGCACTTTTTATAGTTTCAGTTTGGCTCTTCTGTATGACTATCGAACAGTGGTTCAGAACTTCAGAGTGATGATAAACAAAGTCATATTAATGTTTTTTTATTCAAACAGGTGATTTTCCTAAAGCATGCCGAAGTCAAAACATTGCAAAAACGAATGAATAAATAAGGGAGCTTTGATTTACAGTAAACAGTTCATGGACAGAGAGTATGGTCTTCACCCACTTCTGATTTCTTCATATTTTGCTTCCTAAGAAACACATTTCCTTCTAGTTTTAATGCTTTGTTTAGGAATAGTTCTCCAGGCTTCTGAAGTGCAAAGTATTGGATTTCATTTTCAATCCAGTCCCTGTACCCGATCAGTTAAGAGGGCTGTTTTTTCGTTTGTTGAGCCCTTTTTGGTTGGAACCCTGTAGGCCTATAAAATAACCTTGTTTCTTGAAGCACTTTGCAGGTGGCTCAGGACTTTTGCACATGGTTGTTTTTTTGTGTGCTGTCCATTTTCCCTGACTGTGGTAGGATGTGCACACAGGTGCTTTGGATTTTGAATTTGTTTTGTGTAATGACTCACAGCAGTATATGCCATCAGAAGGGGCGTACAGGCCCTGAAAAGAGGACTGAAAGAAAACTGTCGTCTGGATGTGAACATGGGACACTGACTCAACTCAGGAATGCAAGAAGCCACAATGAAAACCCAGAGTACCAGGTTAGGTAGAAAGCAAAAATCAATGGAGGAATTTGAGAAACTGAACACTTTGACCAGAATGAAAAGCTAGAAAGTGAACAATACCATTTTTATCAGCTTCATCAGTGTCAGTAGCTGAAAGACTCAGTAGTGAGCAGCCCTGAGTGAAGCAAGAACATTCATATGGAAGCAAAGCAAACATACAGAAAATCCACTGCCATTTCAAGGATAGGAAACACATGTGGCTAGTCATCCAGACCATCACAGACTAAAAGACCCAACTTCAGGACAGAAACAGTGATGCCTCCCTCCAAAATTTATTATATATATATATATTAATATTTGAACCACAGAACAAGCCTGCAAGGACATCTTTCCATTCTACTTAAGACCAAACTCCATGCCTATCAAGAGTTAGTCCACATAAACTGTCATGAAGTGTTTGAGCAGCTGCATCTTTGACCTATGGAAGCTGAACTCTACATCACACATGGCTCTTTTCAGTTCACCTACCACCTAAACAACTCTACAAAAAAAAGCAATCTCGTTTGTCCTCCACCTTTCCCACCAGGAAAAACTGGTAACGTATATATAAGGTTCCTGCTCATCGACTCGTCATCAATATACTATTGCAGCTGATGGCTTAAGTTACACCTCCTGGGCTCCAACATGTTCTTACGCAACTAAATCCTGAACTTTCTAACTGGAAGACCCCAGGAAGTCCATGTCGGACAAAACCTCTCCCTTACCATCTGGCTGAGAATAGGTGCTCCTCATGACTGCATGACATTTTCAGCAGTACCAAACTGTAATTACTGTGATGTACAACACTATTGTATTGGGCCTCGTCAGGAACAATGATTCAGCAGACAGGACGAAGAGGTCTTTGGTGTAATGAACATCAAGGTTGACAGGAGCTGTGGCCCTCTGCTTCCTCCTGCTGCCTGGAGGAGTTTGTGGCCCTGTGCCACCTTCTGCTGGCCAGTGGGGGTACTACTGGAACCTTTGGTTTGAATTGTTCTGTCTGCCCATGGGGAAAATTGCCTGATAACAGTCTGACAGATGCTTCCAGTAGTTGACAAAATGCTCTTTAGAATCAGCTGGCAAACTGTGGCCCACAACTGGAAACTATTTCCATGTTTATGTTATAAACCCAAACCACCCAGAGCAGGAGGAGGATGGGTGTGTCCCTAGCGGTTGGCAATTTGGGTAGAGTCACAAACTTTCATGCTATTGAGAAATGGTTGACCATCAGTAGGATCACAATAGTGCCCCTGAAGTGGAGCAAGCCTATGAGTCTGGATTGCAGGCTTGGCCCTGGGATCTTTTTTATAGGCACATAAGTGATAGGCCACCATAAAATTTTGAGCCACCAGAACTGCCATTGCAGTAATTTTAGTGTATGAGTTGCACCTGAATGACCAGGAAGGGGTGAGACATGTCTCAACAAAGGGACGTGCCTGGAAACTGCATTCCTTACTGCTGGGACCAAGAAAATAGTCATTAATGGGTGCTCAGGACAACCCCCATCAATGGCAGAGAGGACTTGGGATCTTTTGTGCTTGGTCAATAAGATGATGAAATCAAATCTGGCAAGAAACATCTGGCCTGCATTGGTTTAAGATGCTGGGCTCCAGCAATATGCTACAATGCATTTTAATACATTAATATTTAGAACATCTGTTAAAAATGCAACAAATACACATTGACACTCATCACCAAGATATCACAAGTTTTATTTAGCCATTTTCTTAATGCTCCAACAATACTCAAATTGAATACACGTAATCAACTCTACTTATTTGTACGTCTTCCTATTGGTGTCACTTGTAAGGTCTTTCTCTTTGACTGCCTGCACACTCAGTGCCAAACTAGACATATTTTAACAACATTTCAAAATCTCTGGATAAAATTGGACAGCTTTGCTGACCAAATGCTGAGCTGCTTCTTCATATACCTGTCTTAGGGAACTGAGATAAACGAGTCACTAAGTATTCTATGAATGTAAAACTCAATGCCCTGACCTCCTGCTGTCCACGGTTATTCTTTCATAAACTCCAAGGATGGCAGTGTAAACAAAGCCAGGCTGAATTGTGGCTTTATTCCTGCAAGACTTCTATTTGTGTTTCTAACTAAGTAAAGTTACGGCTTAGTCAGTTAATGTTTGCAACAATTAAAGTTTAACTTTCAAACGGTTAAATGAGTAACACTGTTCTTCTAGTAGTTCTAGTAGTGCTGTGAGGCTGTTTAAAGCTGGCACGAAAGAAAGACCGACCTGAATACAGTTCAGTCTTAAAGGGACTTTTTTCTTGAGGGCACCAGTCTTAAAATGTGTGCCCATTATTTAAAACCACTTTTCAAGCACTGTGGCCTTTGCCCTTTGCTCCATGCGAGTGTAAGATGGAAGCAGGAGTGCCTTAGTGTGTACTTTGTGTGAATGAGAAGTCAACATTGGCTCAGTGTTCTTGTGCCCAAAGTGGTAACTGATACAGGACAGTACGAGACAGCTGGAAGGAAGACGGATACATTTTGAGTCCTACATAGCTGTTCATTCTGGATATATCTCAAATATGAAATTTTCACAGCTCCTTTTCATTTATTTGAAGTAGGTCAGTTTTCATTTATACAAATGTTGATGACTCTGATGGCTTGACTAAATTCCCTTGTTGAATCTGATTTTTACTGAGACTCATTTCTTCAGAGTGCAGTTTATTGAGACCTTTTTTGAAGGTCAAGCCACATTGTAATTTTTTCACATCGGAAAGTTTGTATTTAAACGATGTCTAGATTCTTCCGGGCAGCAGCATCCAACATGGGCGTGGCTGGTGTAACTGAACCATTTATTAATTACATTAGATCAGTTTTCTGCTTAAGTGATTGAAATTACTTTTTCACAAGAGCGATGTGTTGAGTTTTGTTTAGTACATCGGCTGTGTAATGCCTTTCCTCCACCTTTCTGTAGGTTTATACTTTTTTAGTGAATCAGAAGCAATATACTGGTATCAGTAAACAAAAATCGAGGAAATCCTTTTCCAAATACTTTTTCACAACACTGTATTTGTGTCTGTATCCAAACTGGTTTCACAGGTCTCATTAAAATGCACCTACGTTATCATGACGCTATCATGGTGTCCTCTCTTGATCCCAGGCTGTTGGCTGGGTGATGTTTTTACTGCAAATGAGCGGCACGATTAAACCTACAAACGGCTGATCATTTCCCCTGCGCCGCTCTGCTTACCCAGCGAGAAACAATGGTCTGCTTCATCTCAATCATGTGTCATAACACACACACGCTATCAGAATATTTGCTCTTTTCCCATGGAGATAATGCTTATTTTTCAAAGTATCAGCCTGTGTATTTGCAATTAAAGTGTACTGTTAGTAGAATAGGCACTATAGGGGATGTTTGGTTAAAGTAAAATAATAATAAAAAAATAAAATTTAAGTAATCATATCAAATGTAGTCAATCACCCATGTTTGTACATACAACAGTACTTCTTTCAGCTTTGTGTGAATATGATCAGGAAAATAATTATCCTAACCAGGGTCCTGGGATGGATGGTTGCTACAGCCTATCCCACTGCACAAAAAAAAAAAAAAAGAAACACCCTGCAAAGGTCACCATTCCATCACGGGGCAAACACACACACACAGTCAAGCCAATGTGCAATTCAGCATCTTCAATCCAGCTGACAGCATGTTTTCCTCTGGTGGGAGGAAGACCACACAGACATGGAGAGAACATGTCCACGCCACACAGAAAGAACCCTGACAGTCCCGCCTGGGAGTGAATGAAACTGGCTGCAAATATGCTAATAAGTGTCACTGTGATTAATAAACCCATCGCACACTACAGTATCCCATTAGCAAAAGCAAGAAGTTGGAGGGTTGTGTGTTAGAGTCCCAGTCAAGTATTTTCCCTCGAGGTACCCTTCAACAAGGTACCGTCCCCATAACTGCTCCCCGGGCGCTGAATATGGCTGCCCACTGCTAGACTGTATGTGTGGGCTATATACAGAGAATGCTTTTCATTGAGGTTCACGGTGTGACAGATAAACCAAGAGTCCATCTCAGACTCAGGCCTACCACCTTGTGCCTAACAGAAGCCATGGCAGCCTTTACAGTAAAAATTATTTTATGCCACAATTTAAAAAGAACACAAAAAACTGACAGACAAAAACAAATCACCATCAGATCAATCTGTTCATCACCACTTAGGCTTTCTTTTATTAGAGAAAGTTATTTTGATCATCGAGTGTAGTAGTTTAACCAAAATTAAAGAAAAGAAAATGATCCTCCTTTCAAAAACATTCACAATTAAAACTCTGTATCAAAATGCACTATTCTTAAACAATATATACAGATACAGGCCTGTAGTAGCACTCTTCAGCTTGTGATGGCAGAACACATGCTCATCGTGATTATAAATATGCGCTGGGTGGGGAAAATATAACGCAGCCTGAGTTGTGCCTGTGCTTAGGAGGATACGCATGAGTGCGTAGGAAATGAGGAATATTACGTACGATCATGTGTTAAAATTGATGTATGATTTGAAATGCAATAAAATGCAAAAAAAAAAAGTTATAGTAGTCTTTTTTGTGAACTATAGTCATAAGAATGCACAGCATTTAAGAGGAGTGCGTGGATAAGACTATATCTCCGTAAACATAAAACAGGAGAACTACTATGAAATGATAGAGGGAGAATACAGCACCAGCATGTATCCAATCAGAAGCACGTTACACTCTCATACGTCCCCTAAACACTTCAACTCGAGGAGTTTCTCAAAATGTTTCACCCTGATATGGGACTTCTTTTCGTAGTCATCTATTTAGAGCACTTAAGACTAATACAGACATTAAATCCAGACAGCAGTTGGTCAGCAGCTCCAGACTGTAGGGCTGTATTGACGGATTGTTCTCTACTTGGAATTTGGAGTTGCTGTTAAAATGGATTGACTGAAAATATCTTGATCAAAAGGAATTCCTTGTATGACACGAACATACTTAAAATGCCAGATTTATTTACGTTTGTGTGTGTGTGTGTGTGTGTGTGTGTGTGTGTGTGTGTGGGTGTGTAAACACAAGATAGCAATCTGTTCAACACTGGTTCTCAGTTCATTCCTTGGTCTTATGGTAGGTACTAACCACTGGAACTCATGACCTGCCCTTTTGGAGATAATCTGATCCAGTTGTTTAGCCACCATAACGTGGCCAAAAACATCAAAAGTAGTACCTGTACATTGTTCCTGCTTTCCACACATCAACTTTAAGAATGGACCCGTCTCTTGCTGCTTATGTACCCCATGCCTTGAAAAGTTTTAGCAAGACTTTTTAACGTGACTGATCGCCGTACACACCCACATACACACTCCCCCATCAAAGTATGCGGACTGAAACGGTAATTTATGATTAACACAGAATAAAAATAAAGCCTTTTACTATTATTTATATAATAAATAAACTCCTATTTACTTATGCTTTGACATCAAATAGAGTCCCTAAAATTTCAGTGGGCAGTGTGCACATATAAAAACAACAGAAAAAGCACTTTCACAATCGCAAAAACAAGACACGTGCACAAATACTGCAATCTTTCCAGGTAATCATAGTGTAACGATGTTGCGAAGCTGTTCTTATAGGCAGCTCCATTTACATTAACAGCTTTCATTACAAAACAAGCGCTAACCTGAGTGCGATGGCCGATTATATTAGTGTTCATCAACACTGGACTACACCTGAGCTAACTAACCCATCAAGCTAAGATCACCTGTATCAGCATGGGTTTGGCCCGGAATGGATGTAAAGTGAGCTGTGATTAAATGATAGTAATGTCAGTGAGGTTGAAGAGAAATGACACAAGTTGGTTTTTTTTTTCAAAATTTCTGCATAATTCAGCTGTTAATCATCATTTGGACTTCTTTCACATGAAATGCAGCATTCTACAAGAACACACGGCGTAGGAAACCTTATAAGTAATGTTGATAAGAACCAGACATCTGCTGTGCTTAATGTTTAAAGACAGAATAGTCCTTAAAGACTAGGTTTAGGTTCATTTTAGGAAGAAAATAAAGTGGATTTATTGTTGTAGACAATGCAACCGCTGGTTCTTATGGTCTAGGTTGTCCAGATAAATTAACTGCATATTTTTGCCTGGATATTGGTATCGTACAGAGGTTGGATGATGATTGTTGATGAACATCTATCGAGCTCTGGAAGAGCAGAATGTTTAGGGGACAGTGGAACACCAAAAATGTTTTAATGTTTCTGATGAATTTAATATAATATAATTTACAAAAGATCTATACATTTCAGATTTTTCTACATCGGCAGACACGTACCTGAAAATTATCGGCTTCGGCCTTCATTGGATTTTGCTTCTTGATAAGTGAATTATGCAAATATTTTGAAAGACAGTAAACTACTCTTATAAATAAAACAATGCGAGGAAGCTGGTCCAGATAAGTGATTAACAGGCTTTAGAGAGAAGGAACAACCCTACTGGAGGGAAAATCTATCCTAAACTTCCTAAAGTTCGGGTGTGCATCCATAGTGAAATGCTGTCAACATGGATGTCCATTTTTTGTTCTTAACTGTACATACTATAATTAATTCTCATTGAAAAATATGATATTCACAAGCATACTGAATAATCTCTAAGGTATGTATACAGTATATACATATATAATAGATCCTGTGTATAGAAAACTAAATCAATAAAAATATGAAGATGAGTAGCAGAATGTTTTACACTCCAATTCATGGATCATGGATTAGGACGTATAAATAAATGAGAAAAAAAAATCTCATTTTTTACATTCTAAAATCTAAATTTTTTAATTCTAAAAGGCCAGCTCTTAAGACTTACTGGCATGGATTAGGATTTGGCTCTCTCACCATCCAAAGAAATAAAAAAGAAAAATCTTTAGTGTGTCCTCAAAGGTCATTAAGTATAAATGTCTCAAGTTGGTGGTCCTGCCTTTTGCGTTAAAACACTGAGGACAGACAGACTGCCGACAGCACAGCAAATCAACAAAACAAAATAAACGTGTAAATAACAATGGGGCTATTCAAAAAGCTAGATTCCCCCCTTCCACCTTAAGCCAAAAGTCAAGAGGTAACTGGCATTTCTACTGGACAGTCTTCACCTTTGGCTCAAATGATCCAACTGAGAAATTCTGCTTTGTGAAGACACATCTAAGACAAACACACACATACACACAATTTTTTACATAAGAACACTCTTCTAGATAACCTTCTGATATACATTACACCTCATCTTCTGTCTTTCCCTCACTCACTCTCTCACAGCACACTCTTAACTTTCCTGCCTCTCTTGCTGTGTCCGAATCACATGGTAAACAAAAATTTAAGTGCTTTTTCAGAATGTACTATGTAGAATATTCTCAAATACCAAAAAAGTCCCCATTCAGAACAGCTCAGGGTTTGAGTGTGATGACGATCGACAGTGTTGCCCTACAAAGCAAAAGGAAGCGAAAAAAGTGGGACTATTTACAGTTGGAAAACTTGGGATACATGAAAGTAGAAGAGTTTATCTAGTTATTTAGCTAAAAAACAAAACAAAAATAAAACAACCTTAAACATGTTCCTACTTGTTAAGGGTTAGTAAAAAAGTAGTTTTTTTGAACACATCTTTTCTGTGCCAAAAGCAAAAAACAAAAATAAACAAATACCTTGCTTTTCTTGCTTAAATTTGGTGGTAGTTTCAATGTAACCCACAGCTAGATATTAATTGTGTCTGTCATTTTATTACATTCTATTAGCATAATTATTACTTACCAGTGAAGTACATTAATATTTTGCATAATAATCTGGCTATAATACTATACATTATAGTAATAGTGTTTAGAATCCAATTGGGATACAGTGTCTGTCCCTACTTTTTCTTAGAGCAGCATTGACTCCTGCAAGGCAAAGGCCTCTTGCGCTTGTCTGTAGTGAGAACCTCCGAACAGTGTGGGTCGGGTCGTGGCAGCAGGTGGAAAGGTGAATTCCTGAACTGGGTGGACGGGCGAAAGCTGGGCTTTCTGGAAGCTGGGTGAGCGAGCTAACCCACCTGGAGAGCGTATCGGCGGCACCATCACCCCCTCCATCATTTCTCCATACCATCCTTCACCTCTCCGCTGTCTTTCGTAGCGTTGTTCGGGTAGAGAGAGAGCAGGCGACCCTAAAAGGCGCGTCGGCTGTCTTGGGTAATGTCCAGATTCGCTGGTGTTCTCCATCCGAGGTATAATATTGTCCATTCGGTTTCCCACATTGTTCATCCGGCCACCAATATTATCCACTCGGGAACCAGTACTGTCCATTTTGGCTCCAAAATCAGCAGGTGCCAAATGGGGAGGAGAAACATGGGGCATTTGCCTTCTGTTGGCAGCATAGCTGTTATTCATAAACACTTTATCAGGTGAGCGATTCATTATTTCCGGTGAAACATGCGCTGTACCATAGAGTCTCTCTGTATGTGTCATTCCATACCCTCTGTCTTCCTGTTGGTGTACTTTGGTTGTATATGGAAGGTTGAGAGGTGTCATGGCGGGTATGTAGTGTATCTGCGGTCGAGTGTCTGAGCTTAACGGGACGGGGGTGTGCTTAGGGACTCTGTAAGAGGGAGCAGGGATTCCAATCCCACCACTAGGGGGCCTAGTTGGACTTCCCTGTCTTGCCCCATATGGACGAGAAGGTGGGTGATCAAGCTCCAGAACTTCGGTGAAATCTCTGTCCGATCCTGGGACATTGTCATATTGTGAAGCATTAGAGCCACGGTTGGAGCCTGGAACAAAGCCTCTGGACCAGGGACGACGCTGCTGCTGCTGTTGCTCTTCAGATATTTGAATGCTGGGGGATGGAGGGACTCCAACACTCAAGCTCTGCATGCTCTCCCTCAGAGCTGCAGCTTTGGCTTCCTCTAGCTTGCTCTCAGAAGGTTTGACCCACCGAGGTGTGATGGTGTCTTTATGTCCGCTAGAGCCGGCATTGGAGTTTTGATTAGCAGAGTGGTTTGGCCCGTGTTTCTCAGGTGTTCGGGCTGTTCCAGGAGTTACTGGTGTATGCAAGACTGCTTTTCGTCCATCTCGTTTGTCACCCTTTCCTGGTTGGGTGATCTTTTCTAACGAGTCTTTCCCAGTGCGGCTTGCAGGCAGACTCTCTCTGTGTTGATCCGTCGAACCATTTGCAGTTTCGTTTCTGGAGATGCCCAGAGCAGATGGACCATCTTGCACTATCTGCCCGGCTGGCATCTGCCCATTAGCAATGTGGTTGGCTGCTTCAGCTGGATCTGGGGGTAGCTGACCCAGTGGCTTCTTTGGAAATTCCTCGTCTTTACCTGCACAGGAAATAGTAAGACATCTTATCAGAGTGCAGAACATTGATTGATTTCACCAAATAAAATGACTTATTCATGCCCATAACTTTGTTCTTTTGTAGCTTTTGTTGCAAGGCTTAACTGGAAATCACATTAAATTTGAGGTTTATTTTTTCCTAAATAAGTATGATATTTACAATGCACTATTCATTATAAGTATTACATAAAAAAAATTATGATTACATAATTACAGATTATAGATTTACATAGTTACAGATTATAGGGTGAGAAGAATCACACCTGAAACAATTGAACAATTGAGTAATTTAACTTAAGGGCTAAAAATCTCCTTGAAAGTTTAAGTAGAAAATGTACTAGTTCCAGCTATTTTGGCAGCTTATTTTATATTTCAGTCAGTCTTGACTTTATAACTTTATAGATATAATTTGAGGCATATGACCATATGCCTATATGAACTTAAGATAAGTATACATGGATTTATATCTCCATACATATCTTTCTGCCAAAACCACAACTCCACTCTAAGCATGCGGTCGTCCACAAAGGCACAATGCAACTCATTCTGACCTTCTCTGTGCTTCTCCATCAACACCCTCAGAGCAACCATTGTATCTGTAGTGTTCTTTCTCTGCATGAAACCATACTGCTGTTAACTAGTCATCACCTCTTTTCTCAACCTAGCTTCCACTACTCTTTCCCATAACTTCATGATGTGGCTTAACAAAACTCTAGCTGATCAGGAACTCCACTGCCATCTCCCCTGAACACCTCCATGCCTCCACTGGACCAGCAGCCTTTCCATTTTACGCCACTGCTTTCTTCACCCAGTGCTTCATCTCCTCTTATACCTGTCTATTTTTTTCATCTCTCTGACCATCCCATCTCTTCTTTGATGGCCTCTTCTTCTGTATACACTCCTGGACTTCTGGGTTCCATCACCAGGTTTCCTCATCCTCCTTCTTCCTTCCAGATGTCACACCATGTACCTTTTCTAGCTGTCTCACTTACCCCTTCTGCAGTGGTAGGGTTAGGGTTAGGGTTAGAGTTAGGAAAGTGCCCATGTTAATTCATGAAGGAGTTAACACGGGGACTGGGAGATGTTGAAGAGCTACTGGATTGCTGGGGAAAGCAATCCAGTAGCTCTTCAACACCTCCCAGTGCCCATGTTAACTCCTTCATGAATTCCACCTGGCAGTCTTCCTTCTTCAGCTTCCACCATTTGATCCCTGTCTCTGCCCTTACTTTCCTCCTCCTCTTGCCCTCCAAGGTCATCCTACAGACCACCTATCCTAAACTACACTCTCGCCTGTCACTACTTTGCAGTCTCCAATCTCTTTCAGACTGACCCTCCTGCAAAGGATATAATCCACCTGTGAGCATCTTCTTCCACTCTCAAACTTCACCCTCTGCTCCTCCCTCTTCTTAAAATTAGTATTAACTACAGCCATTTCCATCCTTTTCACAAAATCTAAAACCATCTGACCTTCAGCATTCCTCTCCTTGACACAATATCTACCCATCACCTCCTCATCATCTCTATTCCCTTCACCAACATGACCATTAAAGTCTGGACCAATCACCACTCTCTCTACCCTGGGTACACTCTCAGTCACTTAATCTAACTCACTCCAGAATTCTTCCATCTCCTCCATCTCACAACCAACTTGTGGCGCATTAGCACTAACAACGTTCAATATCATGTACATATGTTTTCTGGTGGCTTCATCTTTTTTCTTCAAGCCACCAAATTTGAAGTCAACCACCCACAGTTTCAGCACATACATTTAAAAGTACAATAATTTTTATTATATGCTATATGTAAGAGTCCACAACTATCCGAGATATGTAAGTATAGTGGTACTTATCGAAGTACGCTCACACTAGTTTCTTTTAGCTTTGCTAAATCGGTAGCTCAGATCCCCAGAGTTTCAAACCTGCTGGGTCACACTGGCAGCTCAATAAGAGCTGTACTTTAACAAGAAAGCACAACCTCAGCTTCAAATGCAGCATTGCAGCAGACTGTAATTTTACTATTATAATTGCACCCTACTACTTAGATCTAGAACTGCAAACTCCTTGGACATACCAACAAAAGATGTATATGCTTAGCACATACATTTTTAATTTTCTCATTGATATTTCTTGTAGTTTAGTTTTTTGTATTTGCTTTTTTGGTCTGTAAAATCTGTCAGCCAACCAACAGTAGATACAAAAGTAAAACCATTGAGTGGAGCATGAATTTATCAATGACACACAGACAAACAAAACATTACAACCATAAGAGAAAACAGGTATCAAAAGCTTTCATGCGGCAGATACATCCTTTCTAAGAGAGGAAACAAAGACTGTTACTGTCCACAACATGGAAAATAAAGAGTGAAACCACAGCTGGTGTCAAATAACACACAAGGCAAGTACAATGATCACGCAAATCATTTAAAAAAAATGGTGGAAAAAAAACAAAACAAAACAAAAAAAAACACCCACTTGAAACGCACAAAAGAAACAGTTAAGAAGGTGCTTCTTGTGAGTGTAGATGAGACGCAGGAGACATATTTACAGGGGTTTACAATGTGATCAGAGAGGAGGAAAGTGAAAAGGACACTGGAGAGAGTTTGCATACAGACACACAAATAGTTGTGTTATATTTCATACAAAATTTATTTTATTTGCAAACATGCAAAAATGAATTACTTTTTATAATACAAGCTCACACACATTTGCTTATAAATGGTTAATTGAGTCCCGTCCAAAAATATCGGAGCAGCTTTTGTTTTTGCTATGCACTGAAGACATTTGGGTTTGAGTTCAAAACTTGAATACAAGAGATCAGGTTTTCATCATTTATTTCCTGGTTTTTACACCTAGAAACAATACATTACACAGAACCCAACACCATTTGAATCTGAACTTCCACTTATTTTTAAGTGAGCCAAACAATTGGAACCAGAGAGGCTGAGAGGCTGAGGTGTTGGTTGTTACACTGGTGTGTCCTGTTTCATTGTTTCACTTATAAATAACCTTAAGTATCTACTCACAGCTAAAGCTCTGTATTCCACATCCAAAGATGGCATTTGTTGTTACAAATGGGAAAACTAACAGGAGAAGCAGAGCTGTTGACGAGGGGAAAAAATGCACAATTCTGAAGCTAAGAAAAACGTCCTGAAAAAGAGGGAAACCACTTGTGTACTGGTCACTGATGCTCAACCAACTGGTCTAGAAAATGAACAGCTGATGACAGGCAAGGATGAGAAAGCCCACCAAGAAAAAGGCTAGAGATCAGCCCCAAAACATCTGGAACAAATCATGATCAAGATTATCAAACTCTACTCACTGGCCCACTGTCTTTGGTGCAAAACAAATGTTTTGTTACTTTGAAGCAGGACTTCAAGTGTAAAATAAAATCCCAAATATTTAAAAGTGCATTAGAAATGCTTTTGCAGATAAATGTCCTTTGAACAGTTTTTAGAACACGACAAAGGCTCAAATCCTCCCTAGTGAGCCAAAGATAGGCCATTAAACTCTCAGCCCGGAAGACTAAAATAGAGATAGATGTGCTAAAGCAGACAATTACTTATAATTACCTGCCCCACTCTGCCTGTCCTCACCTAGTTATGCTTAAAGAATACTATTTGCTGGCAATATTAGCTTTATAATTAGCAAAAGGCTCCCACCAATATGCAGATAAACGCTCAACAGCTAACGTTCAGGAAACATTTTCAGGGTGGACACAAATATAATGGAAAAGAATAATTGACACTGTGCACAACAGGCCAGGCTTTGTGGCAGACAGCAGACAAAAAGGTGGGGACAAGATTGTGTGTGTGTGTGTGTGTGTGTGTGTGTGTGTAGGGGGGAATTAGGCTGCAATGATTAGCCTGAATGATGATTATGTTCTGTACAGTATATATCAACAAATGAATTCATTACAGATACATTTCTTTTTAGATTATTCTCTATGGTATACAGTAATTAGCTAAGAAGGTACATTTCTACATTAATGTGGATGATGTATTAACTGATTGTAGAAATAATCATTACTTGGGAAGAAAAATTGAACTACTTGACCACAGAAATAATCATTAGTGGCATCCAGCCGCTTGATGAATGGTTGTAAAAATAAAAGCCGAATTTGTTTAGTTAATAAAGCAATTGATTGCAGGCCTTGTGTGTGTGTGTGTGTTTGTGCAGGTGCAGAGCGCGGGGTGTGGAGTACATGGACAAATGATGGACAGATAAATAGATGTGTGGTAGCCAGTTATTGCCCACCGGTTGTGCTTGAAGGAAGGGGGACGGTCCCCTTTAACACCTCCACTAGAGGAGGCTGGAGCCAAGATCAGCCGAAAAGGAGAGAACGCAGAATCAGCAAAAAGATTACACACAAACAAAGCAGAGCAGCAGACATCAGCAGCCTGTGAGGTAGGTGTGTGTGTTTGTGGTGTGTGTGGTGGAGGCTCTGCATGTGTGTGTATAAACGGTTTTCTACACATGCGTGTGTGAAACTGTCAGTGTGCAGTTGGCACTGAGCTAACTGCCTGAGGTACTAAGCCTTTTGCAGCTGTTTCAGTCATAATTCACTGCAGGGGCAGCGAATGGTCTACTAAATATTTTGAAGTTAGAGCAACTAGCAATGGCCACTTTTGCACAAGATGCATTTTTGGAAGACCTCCTTTACAGTGGCAGCAGTCAAAGCAGCCAGACAGAACACAACCTATTCAAATATAATTACACTGTTTGACCTCTTAGAATCAGATGAAATCAAGTGTGAAAAGACATAGCACAAAACATTCATCAATGCACTTTCATTTGTTCTACTCTTTTGCTTGTTTCACTGCATATTTAAAGGACGGCATCAATATCTGGTAGCCAGTAGATGATCCTGTGCAGTCTTATTCAATCAACCTTGACATTTTGCACTGTAAAGCAGTAAAACATCAAATAAAGTGAGTGGTGGAGTGGAATATGGGGCAGTTATGTCTAGATTTGTTGGGGTGTCTCCAAAATTATAGGGAACCCCTAATGCATGAAAGCTGGCAACCCTGCCAAAATTGAATGGAGTTGCATTCACACAGCTCTGTAGAGTAAATGTAATCTCAAATGATAAAAGAGGAGTGGAGTTTTGTAACTAACCGACAGATATCGGTCACAGTGACGAAGAACTTCAATTCCTGTGGGTGCAGACTGTTCTGCCATCAAGGAACATTTTGTGCTGTGCCTCTGCCCCTCTTTACATCTGGTCCAGAGTATGCGAGGTCAGAAAATAGTGTATCTGGACAAAAGGTGTGCACCTTTTTAAGAGGAGTCATCAGTTTAGGAGTTTCTGGAGTGCGGCAGTTTAGCACAGTCTCATGATTTCACTTTTCAAACATAGTAATTAAAAGTTAAAAGTTGACAATGTTTCGATGTTTCGAGCAGGAAAATCAGACTGTGCTCAACTCCAGCCCACTAGAACTCTATGATGAGCTGACGGTAAGGCCGCGTGAGATGTGTCAAATAAGTATTTGCAAGAAAGCACCTACAGTTTAGCAAATGAAAAAAAATTCAAATTTTATTTCATCATTTTGTAAATGAATGTACATGTAGAGTACCTGCTGGAGGAAGTTCTAGTTTGGAGCGTCTGA
>CM029392.1:3851887-3909387 GCA_017165825.1 Hepsetus odoe
AAATAGGTACACATCTCACACAGGAAAAAAGGAAATATCTGATTGTATTGTACTTAATGGCTTTGCTTTGTAAAGTCACTCGGTAACTTCTTTACAGGTAATTGTAAGGTAATATACAAGGATGCCAAACAAATGGCAAAGAAATTATTAATAAATGGATAAAGGAAGTTACTTTATTTTAAGAAAGAAGCACAACGTTACACTAACACCTTAGGCTGTGCGCAGTACATGCACACACACACACACACACACACACACACACACACACACACACACATGTGATGGAGTAAACATTTTATCAGCCACCTGCAAGCACTATAATGAAATTTAGTGTTTCTCCAATTTCCAAGCATTAACACCACATTACTATAAAACACACACACACACACACACACACACACACACACACACACACACCACAAAGAAGCATTACACATTCAAGACCATTTTTTTCCCCCTATGGAGGATTCACTGTGCCACAGAACACCTAACAGAGATACAGACACACAGACACACACACACACAGACACACACACACACACACACACACACACACACACACACACACACACACCTTGTCACTGTTCTTGTACTTGTCCCAGCTTTTCAGCATCTTCAACCACTTTTCTGCTCTTTCCAATTCCAAATGTTTTTGCTGAACAAAGAAAACACAAACACCAGGGAATATCACCACCACTGTTACAGTCAATGAAAACTACATTCTTGAACCTGCGGACAAAGATTCCTAGTTCTGCGCTCAGTAGGTATAAAAGATCTATTGATTATAAGCTCTAGAAGTACTGTAACCTTTATGTCTACCGTCCCAATTTACTCAATTACTCAGTGTCAGTGTAATAACATTCATGGAAATACTGCACACAAAACACACTTGGGAAGTGCTTTCATAAAAAATGCAAAAATTACAAAATAAAATAAAAATACAAAATTACAAAATAGCCTTGCTTTAAAACTTACGTCGTTATAGTATTTTTGTTTGTTTTTTTCTGCCTCTTTCAGGTGGGAGGGGAGATTTTTTTTTTACTTTCAACTGTAAAAATCTTTTTGAAATGTAATATTACTCATTTTCTTTTAAACTAAAATAAAGCTGGAATATTGAAATTCTGGCCATTTCATCTATGACTATTTGTAGTTTATAATCAGGCTATATATATATGTATGTATAACTACAGGTATATGCAGCGGCCATTTATTATTTCTCTTTTGGGTGAAAATCCAGCCTTTCTTCACTTAATTCCAAGAACACCCAAGCATATATTTTGCAGGATTACTGTTAGCATTGTTACTCACCTTTTCCTCAAAGGAGCTATGAGCTGGAAGTTCATTTTCACTGTAAAAAAGCCACACACACACACACATTATGGTGAAACTGCAGCATCTCAGTGTCTCATTATTTCATCATTTTCCCAACAAAAAAATAAAATCCTCCAAATTACTTTTTCCTTGTATTCTTATACAAGAGTTTCAAAAGTGGCTGGATGCATTTTTGAGAATATTTTTGTAACATGTTAGAACAAAAGAGCTCATCCTGGCATGGAAATGCTGGAGAGGAACTACAACAAACTCATAAAATCTCCCTCCTGCTGACATGAAACACTAGCTCCATTGCCACTTGTGCACCATAAAGAGGGAATTTATCTGTTTCAGAGGAAGTGGAGCTCTAGATAAATAAACATCACTATGACAACTAGCTCATGACGCCTGCCCTGCCGACGGGGTTAAAGTGAGAAATCATCATCAGTGAGGCAAACAGGAAATGCTAAATCAGAGCAGGACAATTTTCAGTCTTGCACATGAAGCTGGATATACAGCAACGGGCTGCAGTAATGCTGAAACTATTAGCCAACAAAATAAATCAGCCATTCACTCCTTAATGCTAGTAGTTCTCACATTACTGACTATTTAAATGTAGAGAAAATGTCTACTGGCTGCAATATGCGCCTTCAAGCCAATTAGGAAGCATCCTGACTAATCACAGTACCGTTACCCTTCTTGACGACCTTTTCATTTCTTCAATATTTTGGCAAAACCATAGCATACCATAGTGAAAGCCATTATTCCCTAAAACAGTAAAGCTGGAACTACAGAGAATCTTGCCACTAGCTCTACAAGATTCCTTTAAGACCGTAGCAACAAAGCACGGACGGGTTTTGCTCAATACCCTAAGTTCTCAATGAGAGAAGAGGAACATGTCAATGACATTGCTCATTGTGAAGACTCAGCATTTCATTGTAAGAATACCACACTGACAGTTGTACCCATGTATGGTACGGTGCCAGTGGGATGGTAAAGGGATGCTTTGATGCTTGGACCTGGGAAACGTGCCATAATTTAGGAACCATCAATTTTGCTCTACCAGAAGATCTTGCAGGACACTATCTAATCAGAAGAAACTCATGGGTGTTTTTGGTTTTTAGACCAAAAAAATAAGGTCATGTCCTTAAGGTGTGAACATAAGAACATAAGGAACATAAGGTCATGTCCTTATGTTCTCTCTCTCACTCATTTTCTAAGCTGCTTGTCCTTGTTAGGGTCGCAGGGGGTGCTGGAGTCTATCCCAGCACTCACAGGGCAAAAGGCGGGGAAACACCCTGGACAGGTTGCCAGTCCATCACAGGGCAGACACACACACACACACACACACACACACACACACACACTCTCTCTCACACCTATGCGCAATTTAGCATCTCCAATCCACCTGACGTGCATGTCTTTGGATGATAGGAGGAAACCGGAGCTCCCGGAGGAAACACACAGACACGGGTTGAACGTGCAAACTCCACACAGAAAGAACCTGAACCAGAACCCAGGACCTTCTCGCCGTGAGACGACAGTGCTACTCACTGTGCCACTGTGCTGCCCCCGCCCTTAAGCTAATGTTTCTAAATGAAAGCAATTCTGCAAAGAACAAAGACGGAACAAAAAAACGTAACAATAAAATGATCACAACGATAAAACGTCCAGCTCAGGGTCATTCTAAAATGTACTCATACACTTAATGACATAAAACAACAGAATATAATAAATGTATCACATTTGAAATACATTTTTTCTCATTTGTCAGTGTGAGATGGGGCTATTTTTTTCTAAGCTTTTTTACTCCTCGTTAAAATCGGTGGCACAAATCCTATGGGGCAGGGGATGAGCTTTATATTTCCAGGGAGAGATGATTTTCAGTTGAAAATCTGCCTTTAGCTGGTCACAGCAGACTAATCAGATACAATACTAGCTCTCAGGTTTTGAAGAATTCATTGAAATCGGTCTCCTACTCTCTCCCCGTATGCTGTTATCTCACTTCCTCTGTCCAGTGCAGCAAATGGTGTGAGGTCACGTCCTGTCTCCTTCTGTTATTTAGCCAGATGATAATCTCTCACTTCCCTCCTTCATCTCTCCCTTCTATAGGCCTTTGAAACTGCCCACCTAAATTCTCATTCCAGCATTCTCTCTCTCTCTCACTCTCCCACCATCCATTTCATTCTTTCTTTTCTAACTTTTGCTTTCCATTTGAAATCTATGCTCTTTTTGACCATCTAAATTCAGCCTGCTTGGGTTTCTCTCTACCAGATTATAGTCTCCGTCTTCTTCACTCTATGATTGTGGCTTTCTGCTCTGCCAGCCACATGTGCCACCCTATAAATATCCCAGAATGCCCTGCTGTTTAAGAGGCCTGGGAAAAACCACAGACCTCCCTGCCAGGAGAAAGAGAGGAGCTGACAGGAGAGAAAGAGGGCAAAGGAGGTAAGAGAGATTTTAAGATAGCGGAGAGAAGAAAGGAAGAACAGAGATATGGAAATATAGGAGAGCAAAGGGGAGAACTTCTGAGAAGTAAAGAAGAATATAGAGCAATATAAGTGAGTATGGAGAAGTACAGAAAACGACAGATGGGAACAGAGAAGCACAGAGCAGGATATTAGAGTATAGAGCAATGCAGAGGACTACACACAAGTACAGCACAGTATAACAGAATAGTGCAGAACAGACCAGTGTAAAATACTACCACAGTAAATAAGGCCACAGTATAGAGGAGTAAACAGCAGAAGGGAACCCTCAGAGCCTTCTGGGACTTCAGAGTAATTTATTTCAATGGTATCATTTTTATATTATTATTTAAAAGAGGCAATTTATGTGCTCTTACTTTAATTATGTTTTGATGGGAAAGAACAAGGTTAAATTATCCCAAAGGAGTATTACAGATTTGTTTTCCTTCTTAATATCTACACTGGCAAAGCTATGAGCTCTCTCCTTAGGCAGGACTTCAGGAGTTGGATCTCACTCAGCTTTTGGAGGAAAGATCTTAATCACAGGCCTCTTGGACCTCCTAGACGTGCCACTAACTGTGTAAGTACGGCAGCAAATGCCTGGGCTCTTTACTGAAGGAAACTGTAGACATACTACATACAAAGTAAGCGGGCCTAGTGCCTCCCGAAGTTAGGGAGTTGCCCCCGCATCGGAAGATTGTGGGTTCGATTCCCTCACCGGAAGGTTCCCCTGAGGTACCCTTGAGCAAGGTACCGTCCCCGTCACTCCTCCCCAGGCGCTTTCAATAGCTGCCCACTGCTGCACGGTGTTTGCATGGTTTAATTGCAGAGGTCCAATTTCGTTGTGGTTCACGTGTGCTGTGCTGTGACCTCGCAATGACAAGGGTTGTCACTTTCACTTTCACTTTCAAATGTTAATAAGTTTGTTACAAGCTTCAAATTTCTTGTGCACTGCTGTTGATCTGGCACTAAAAGACTTGCCTTTGCTCTGTGTTTTGATACTGAAGTGAACAGCTAGCTTCAACAGGCAGTTCACCACAGCTACGGTTTATAGGGAAGTAGAAAGCATATAAAGGTTTATGCCACTAAACAAGTAGAAGCACAAAGCAATTTACAGGTGTGTATAGAACAGAGCACAAGGAATTAGAAAACACAGAAGTACAGAGAAGTATAGCAGAGGATATGGTGTAGTATAGAGTATTTGTATAGAGCAGTTGTATTGAGTCTTACTGCAAGAAGCCGAAGCGGTCCACCACTTTGTAGAGGTCATAGTTCGCCTCCTCCCACGGCTCCACTGTAACACCTTCCTTACCCTGATGAAAAAATGAACGCAAAAAATGAAACAATGAACACATCAACACATATGTGTGTGTGTGTGTGTGTGTGTGTGTGTTAAATTGCTTCATCCAACGAGGTCAAAAGTCTGTCTGGGCTCAAATTGAGGTGAGACAATTCCAAGTGACCTGCTCGAGCTTTGCAGGCTTCGCCATCAGCTTAGTGGACTAGCATTGCTCAAAATACAGAAGACAGTAATGCTTTTGCACCTTATTTGCCTAGAAGTTAGATCTTTAACCCTAAACAGTTGTGCAACTGAATTGTATAATAAGGTTTTCCTTTAGGTCCAAGAGATTTCTGCTCTGTAATGCTTCACCAACCTCAGAAAAGCTTGAAAAAAAAGCTTGAGTGGGTGTTGGGTCAGTGGGTAACTCGATTCTGATGTTTCATTAAATCTAATAAAAGACATTGAAGTAATCTCTGTCAGAAAATTCAAGAACTTTTCTTCCCTCCCGCTGCTCCATTCCTCTCAGGCAGGCAGCAAACGTCTCATCTCCAACCTGGGCTAGCAGATTCCTGACTTCAGCAAAACACACGACACCCTGCTCTTATTTTGATACTGCAGCGAGATTGGCAAGCACAAGGCCCTGAACGAGTTTACACAATGGCAAAGTTGATGATGAACAGCTGCTGCAAAAATATATGCATAAAGGAATACAGAAAAAAGAGCAAAGGGGCTGTAAATTATAATGAACAAATAATAATTTATGAAAGGAGAAAAAAAAAGCACCTTTTCAGCAATGGAAGTTCATGTAAACAGATGTTTTTATATTTCAATCAGGTCATTCATCTTGAAAGGACAGCTGGAATGTTAAAATATTGCCCCAAAAAACCCCATAGATGGAGATACAAGCTTTTTTGAATGTTTGATATGGTGTGTGTGTTGAACACAGCTTACATAAACATCATACACACTGATATATTCACATCATACATCCAACAGGGTGTAGAAGGCAGTACAGGCCGTTTCTTAAAAGCACCGGTGAAGAGGGGGGAGAAAAGAAAAAAAAAAGAAACAGCAGCTGAATCTTATCCAACATAAATCTAGTTTCTTCCACCACAAGCTCTCCCTTAGTTACACACACAGCGGTACAGTAGACCTCTTATAAATCTCTTTTTTTTCTCTCGCTCTCCTTCTCTCCCTCATAAAATACATGAAATCTCCACTTCTAATTTTAACTATTTTCAACACCATATAACATGTGTATTAACTATTAAATCACAGATCAGGTTGTCAACGATATGCAGATACTGTATTGATATGAAACACAATGCCAGATGCTTTTCTCTACACCATAAAGTAAATTACTTCTACTGGCAAAATGAACGATTAAAGAAGAATTGGAATCAGCCAGGCCATCCACACTAACTTTGGGCCTGGAAAGCTCAGTTGGTGGAGCAGCCAGGATTCAGGGTCCAGGTTTCAAGTACAGGTAATCAGAGTGCTTGTATGTGGGCAGCGTTGGCATAGTGGAAGGTTATGGATTACCCTGAGGTACCCTTGACCACCATCACTGCTCCCCGGCACTGGGCACTACTCCCCGCCTACAGCTGCACTGTGTGTGCGAGTTACATGCATAGCATTTGGTTTTGGTTCACCTTGTGCTGTGCTGTGGTCCTCACAATGGCAAATAGTCACTTTCACTTAAAGGGTGGACGTCCCAGCATTGAAGCCAAATGCCCTTCATCAAAACATGGCTAAAGAAGCCGAAATGGATGAGAAATTCATCCCTGAGGTGCAGGAACATTTCCTCCAAGTGTCAAAATATGAAATTTTCACTTCTGCTCAGTCTGATATCAGTAGTTGGTAAAGTCGGTAGTTGACACCTTGACTCGATGTGCAGATCTGATGTTTCAATGTAGATGTCCCACAGTTTGAGAGACAGATTTGTCACCATTTCTGAACTGAAATATTTCTGTCATTTTCTCTCCTTGGTCTTCTGGAAATTCTTCTGATGGAGGCATGTGGTGTTAATGGAGCCTTTTTCGGGAGCTTCATATTGGATAGTTTGTAAGTGATATGTAAATTAAACAGGACGAGAAGCAATCAATTGTGGCAATTAACCAATACGTCATGGCTAGTCTGATTAAACCCTTTATAAATGAAATCTGCTGCACTGGTAGATTGAAGTGGGCAATTACGTTTTCATATGGCTAATTTGTATCCCCAGGATGACTTATTTAATATTACAATTTTTTTTTGGAACCAGAGGCATAAACAGCTGGAATCAGAAATGGGGCAAACCCTTTTTTGTTGCACTAGTCCCAACGCCTCACTGAGTAGCACCCCATCCACAAGTGGAAAACATCTGTTGGCAAACATCACTGAACAAAACAAGATATAAGACCGTATAACGACCTGCCATCCCATCCGGTGCGGACTGCATTACAATAATTGCAGTTTTTAGAAATGGGTCGCTGTTGATTACAGGCTGTTGTTCG
Organism: Hepsetus odoe; assembly: GCA_017165825.1. NCBI lineage: Eukaryota > Metazoa > Chordata > Actinopteri > Characiformes > Hepsetidae > Hepsetus > Hepsetus odoe. The sequence continues at coordinate 3,859,444 of CM029392.1, forward strand.
TATGCAGTTCAGAGTTCTAGATCACTGGCAATGCCCAGAAAAGTTTTCATGCTAACATTGCATCAGTATTGCCTACTTCTTGTTCTCAGCCAAGCTTTAAAACTGTGAACTGGAAACCTCCAGCTTTTAACACACTCACATATGTTGCATTATATTTAAGCATCCAACATAAAGCTAATTTAAGACTTGTGGCCCAATTTTTCAGTCTTGTATTGTAAACAAACATGTACTGTTTGTAATGTCCAGAAACAATGTGTGTGGGTGTTTGCTTTGTTAGTGCTGTGAAAGTGTACTCACCACTGGCTTCCCTTCTTCTGTGTGTATTTGTATTATTTATTATTATAACAGATCTAATCTATCGTACACAGCTACAAGACTGAATCTGTATTGCCCTCAGCCAACACAAACGGGCTCCACACTAACATTATCGACACAAAAAGAAAAACATAAAACATTTAATCAGTTAAACTGGAGAAATTAAAATAATAGCATAGATTGCGTATTTCTGAATGTAAACAGAAAAAGTGGTTAATAAACAAATAGTGGGAGGCAAGTAGGGAGAAAAAGAGATGGGTGGATAGATGGATGGATGGATGGACAGGAAAAAAGAAAGCTAGACAGAAAGACAGATCCACAAACAGATTCTGATCAACTGCAGAAATAAATATAACATCTGGCAGCTTGGTATTCCTTTTACAAATATAAGGAAAATGGCCTGATTCGTGGTTAGTCTGGTTAACCAAGAAATACTATCAAAAATATGATGAACATCTGTTCTGTTTCTTTTCTTTTTCTTTTTTATACTTACATTTACGGCATTTAGCAGACGCTCTTATCCAGAGTGACTTCCGTGTCCTAATTACAGGGACAGTCCCCCTGGAGCAACTCAGGGTTAAGGGTCTTGCTCAGGGACCCAGTGGTGGTAGTGCTAGAGGTGGGAGTCGAACCTGGGACCTCTTGAGCCAGAGGTCCATAGACAAGAACCCACCACTAGACCCCCACCACATACCTCATATGTTCTATTTAAAATTGAGGTTCCTATTGAAAAAAATGCACTTTTATCCATTGTGTGCAATATAAAACAAATACATACATGAACGTGAAGGTGTATTAAATATGATTTTTTAAATTACTCTTTAAATCTTATTAGAACCTCCTGTGTTTGTGTATGTGAGACATATGTGTACGAACACTGCCACAAATACTGGTCAGTCTGGCTCTCATACAAGACTGAGTCGGGGTAGTTTCACATAAAAATTCAGAACGGCTGAAACTCCACACATCCACACATCTGGATGGCACAAAGCATCTGCTTGTGACTGTTATTTCAGGTGGAAATATCGAGCCCATTTTCAGAATGAAAGTGAGGTGAGCAGGGAGAAGAATGTGATATATATATATATATCAATATCACATTCTTCTCCCTGCTCACCTCACTTTCATTCTGAAAATGGGAATACATTTTTTTTTTTTTGGTTTTTTTTTTTTTTTTTGGTTTTTGGTTTTTTTTTCACCCACGTTTTTAATCTCACCTTATCGTATCTGGCTACGATCTCAGCCCGCTCCTGATCCAACTTCCCTGCTGCATCCTGCTCCGCATCAGACGCTGGAGAGAGAGAGAGGGAGGGGGAGAGAGAGAGAGAGAGAAAGCGAGTGAGCGAGGGGGGGGTGGGAGAGAGCAAGAGAGATTCATGTGAAGATGTCCCTTGAATGTACTAGTTTATTATTTTTTTTAACCATTACAATTTCTAACTGAATATCAGTTTGGGAGAACAGGCGCAAAACAATCTGATTGTTGTTTTTTTTTAAAACTGTGCTCTGGGGGTGAAGGTGTTTTCCCATTATAAATGCTGAAAACAAAACCCAGATACAAATAAAAACACAAAACAAAAAAAAACAAACAGGGATAGAAAAAAAATTGTCTTTATGCTCCAGTCATCACATGCCTTGTTAAACTCCATTTGCTGCATCTGATTTAATTTAATGAAGGATTGATTAGATAAAATGGCACTGGATGGAAACTAGAAAGGCAATGTGTCTCACACACACACTCTTCAGTGTAACTACTACAGCATCATTTCTGAGAAGAGAAGAGAAGAGAAGAGAAGAGAAGAGAAGAGAAGAGAAGAGAAGAGAAGAGAAGAGAAGAGAAGAGAAGAGAAGAGAAGAGAAGAGTTTCCATGGTGAAGGTTGGAGATCGTGTGGAAGTTGGCTTTGGCCTGTTAATGGTCTCACTGGCATTTTTAGTATTCATTCAGTACTGCCTCTCTGCAACACTCTTTCTATCTGGCTTTCACACTCCCAGTTCAGCACACCCTGCGTGAAGCCAGTGTGTGTGCGTGTGTGTGTGTGTTGGGAGGGTTTGGCCGGATCAAATTCTGGGAATTCCATCAGGATTCATGGCAAGTAACTAAAGAAATAATCATTGCTTATTTATATGCTTCAGTTACAACTACTGATGTATTACTTTCAGTCCAGAAAAAAAAGTCTTTAAAATGAACAGCTCAGCAAATGCAAAAAAGTAGTTTTGTCTGTGATATATTATATATTATATAATATATATTATAGTATATATTATATACACACACACAAGTTAGGCTGCTTCTACTACTTTTATTGAAGTTACGTGTTTGGTCCTCATTTCTAGATTACAGTGTGTACGAGTGATTCCTGAACTCGATGTGAACTGAGTGTGTGATGATTTAAGTTTTGTGCTCCAGGACAACATGGACGGGAGGGAAATAGCGTACATATATATATATATTTTTTTTTTTTAACTCTCTAGTGATACTGCTAAACATGAGGAAGTTACAGTAGAAGTTCCTGAAGCTGTTTGAACACTTTTACTATTTGATTTCGGTAACAGCACATCCACCCACACACAAATGCTGAGTGGGAGATATGAGCAAAAGGTTTGAAGAAATAGGCTAGCTGTGCTAGCTGAGGGTGTGTGTGTGTGTGTGTGTGTGTGTGTGTGTGTGTGTGTGTGTGTGTGTGTGTGTGTGTGTGTGTGTGTGTGTGTGTGTGTGTGTGTCTCGTGGCTTGGCCAACGGCAGAAGCACATAATGAATACCAGCCTGGCTGTGTATCGCACCTTTCTGTCCAGTCTCCAGGGTAATGGAGTTGCTGCTGCTGCTTCTCTAATGAGTGAGATACACCGACACCAGGAGTTCAGAACACACTCCCACTGATGCTTTATACACACCAGACTATTGGCTACGAGTCTCAGAAGGCACAGTGACAAGGAAGTCTGGATCTGAAACAGTTTCACTATGGATTCAACAAGAACTTCATCTCAGAAAGTATACTTTTCCATGTTTGTGCTGACACAGATCATCGGTGTGAATGCAGAACCGGCCAGCGCAAGTCAGAATCGAATTGAGCAAGCTCACAACTAAACCAAATCACTTGTGCCCAAGTCCCTTTAATTCAAGATTAATCTGAGATTATATAATGATCTCAGACTAGCTCCTTTTTCTTCTTAGCTTCTTCATGAGAAGACTTATAACGCAAATCCAGCGCATTTCTGACTAAAAAGTCTTCCCCCCCCCCTTCATTTCACAAATTACATTTGCACACCGCCTGGTTACTATCTAGATTTAATCTCTGCAGTACTTATCCAAGGATAAATTCTTAACCAAAGAAATAGCTCTTAGCTATTTGCTTAATAAATCTATTTCAGAATAAGTTATTAAGTAGCTTCTTATTTCATAAACAACCATGGAAAGATGTTATAATGTTTCAGATGGGTCACATAACTGGCCCGCAATAACAGCAAAGGTAACAATTTAGGAGATTTATAAAATGACTCAAATTCTGGAAGTCTGGAATAGTGGTGAACCATCATATCTGAGCAAGAAATGTGGTCGAAAGACACCTTGAATGATTGGAGATCACTTAAATACTCGTTTAAATCAAACCATAAAAAATGAACAACACAGCTTTTGATGTTGATGATTTGAACTTTTCACTGTATTTTATCACTTATTTCAGCGTGATGGGCTCAACAGTGATGCACCCATCATGCCCAGGATCTACTATACAGGCCTGTGATGCAGGTTCAGCAACGCTGTGTCCAATGATGGTTGTTCAGCACATTCAGGTTGTCAATCGACCTCATGTTCAATTGATTTTTTCTTCTCTGATGGCGCAGACGTGTCTCAACATGGCGATGCCAGGATTCATTGGCCCTAATTATGAAAGAGTGGTTCAAGAGGCATGAGACATCTTTTTCGCACATGGACTGGCCAACAAAAAAGTCCAGACTGCAATCCCACTGAGCGTCTTTGGTATGTGCTAGAGAATACTTTACTCTACTTTACACTACTTACACTACTTGTTTACACTACACTACAACATTACACTACTTGTTTATTATTGTCATATATTCTAATATGTATGTGTATGTATATATATATATATATATATATATATATATATATATATATATATATATATACATACACATACATATTAGAATATATGACAATAATAAACAAGTAGTGTAATGTTGTAGTGTAGTGTAAACAAGTAGTGTAAGTAGTGTAAAGTAGAGTAAAGTATTCTCTAGCACATACCAAAGACGCTCAGTGGGATTGCAGTCTGGACTTTTTTGTTGGCCAGTCCATGTGCGAAAAAGATGTCTCATGCCTCTTGAACCACTCTTTCATAATTAGGGCCAATGAATCCTGGCATCGCCATGTTGAGACACGTCTGCGCCATCAGAGAAGAAAAAATCAATTGAACATGAGGTCGATTGACAACCTGAATGTGCTGAACAACCATCATTGGACACAGCGTTGCTGAACCTGCATCTATTTTATTTATAGCTCTATATCTTTATATATATATATATATATATATATATATATATATATATATATATATATATATTTTTTTTTTTTTTTTTTTTTTTTTTTCTTCTCTTTCTATACACCTGTCTTTTTTAAGAGCCCTGTAACGCCCAAATTTCCCATTCGTGGGATAATAAAAGATCACTCTACTCTACTCTACTCTGCAGTCCGATTCTCCCATCATCAAAACAACGTCTGGGAGAAAAACGAATACAACTCCGGACAGAAGTAAATGTAACATTGCATCTGGTTGTAATCACAGCTAAAGATGGTCAAGGCATTGTATATGATAAGCAGGGTTTCCCAACCCTGGTCCTCTGTAAGACTTCACTCAATGTCTGTTCCTTCTACTGGAACAAAATCAAACTTAATAGGGCTGTAACAAGTTCAGAAAGGTGTAAGGTTTTGGCGAGTCCATGAAAACGATCAGAACTCAGGTAGCAGAGTTATTTGATTTAGCAATTTGCAGCAAAAGGGTCTATAGGTCGAGTCCTAACAGCAAGAGCCACTTTTATACAGGATCATTCCAGCCCTGCATGAAGATGGTGTAATAGTCTCTGAGGGAACAGTGACAGAATGTTTTCCTCTTGATCCTGTCAGACGATCATTTCCAGCCAGCAGCCTGATGAGACGTAGCGGGGGAAATATCGAACAAGTCGCTGCTGTTGACAGGATGGAATTCAGTCCAGCAGGAGTTAGAGTGTGTAATTGGGACGTAAGAACTGATAAAGGGAGATAAAGATGAATTGGTGCACTGTGCCAATTCATCTGCATCTGTATTATTGCAATCAAATATTAACAAGTCATAACATTCTAGCAGAACTGTGATTGCAGTCAACATCAACCTTGTCTCATTAAAATGATAGAATATTCAAAAATGTAAAGAGTCCTAGTGCAGATCCAGGGGAACGTCTCTTTTTGGATTAAAAAGTATTTTCTAGTAATTTAGGGCTTCTCACGACATTGGTAATTAGATCTATATTAATATATTATTAATTGCAGCATCTCACTTTTATTATGCATCTTTGCTCTCCAGCATGCAATTCTGCATGGCTCGACATGAACCCTAACTAAAGAATTAGACACACACGTTTTCAGCCTTTTGCTCCAATCCACTCACGCGCCCTGTTTCATTTCATATCTGATGAAGAGGAGCAACCGAGATCCTTGAGAGAAAAAAAAAAAGAAAGGCAGACAGCTCAAGGCCAAATGGCTGACCTCACACACTCCAATCAGAGAGGAGTCTATAAATCTGCATTGCTGTCATAAAGAAGAGATAGGCTGGATCATGCAGCCACTCACACACACCCCCACACACACGCAGAGGTTTACCTAAAAATTCAAATAGTAAGAACAGTTCCAGCAATTTTTCTTAATTTACATACATATATAAACACGGTTTCTGAGGTGGTAAAATGCATTTGATCAATATGATTAACGGTCAAAATGTTGAGAACGATTGCTCATACAAAACGTAGCTATTACAAAGACTCCTTAGAAGGACATTTGTATTTCAACTGTGAAACTTCGACTTCTCTAAACTCCCAGGCATCTGGGATGGGTCCTCACACAGTGGGAATGTGTATTGTGGTCAGACGAAACAGTATTCCAGATCTTTTTTGGAAGAAACAGAAGCCGTGTGCTGTAATTAGTACGTCCAAAAACCAGGGTCTGTCATGATGTGGTGTTCTGGCGCTGCCCTTGGCGAGGGTCATTTACATTTGATGCCAGTACTACTGCAGAAAAGCACGTTGAGATTTTAGAGCAACATTTGCTGTCTACAAGACGACCCCTTCCGTAGGGACATCCTTACATTTTTCAACAAGACAATGCAAAACCATTTTCTGCTACAGGCTACAGACTAAGAGGAACTGGAACAGCCTGTCTGCAGTGCTGAAAATGCATGCTGAATTTTGAAATGAAGTGTGTGCCAACAGCCTATCCTACTTCTGCACACCTGTAGGAAGCGTTCGCAGGAATAACAACCTGGAATGCTTGATATCCTCATTCTCAAAAGTCGTTAATCTCTGAGAAGGGATGGCTACATTACAAAGTGGCAAATGTTTTACTGTCACAACAAAGTGTTGCAGGCCTGAAATGCAGGAATAGTTGTAAATTACCAAATAAAGCGCAGCTGACCAGACACAACATGGAATATCTTAGAGGTCAAACGGTCTGCAATGACATTACTATTGAACACAGTATAATTAGACCTTCTTAATCTGTATACTGGGTTTGAAACAGTTGCTACAACAGAGCACAACCACAGGATGAATCTTTTACCTCCTTCACACTCTCGATGTCCACCCTCTGTAAGACTGTGCCTTTTTCTCCGCATGAGTGTCAAGCCTTCACAAACACATATCACTCAATGTCCTTCACTGCCCACGCTCCACGCAGCTTTCTCCAAAATACCCCAATTTCCAAAACTCGCCAGTGTACAGTCAAACAAATGAAATCAAAAAAGTAGAAATGAACAGAGAGGGAGAAACAAGCAAGAACAGAGAAGGGTAGGGAGAGAGAGAGAGAGAGAGAGAGAGAGAGAGAGAGAGAGAGAGAGAGAGAGAGAGAAGAACCCCAACAATGCACATATTTGTTGACTTCAGAGACGTCAGTGTGTACAGACCCACACACTACATACCAGCCTGCTGAACACACACTCACACACGCGCACGCACGCACACACACTCGCACAAATATCAGCATGTTTAACACACACGCACTCACAAAAAGAGCTTATCTAACAAACAAGCCCTTTTCTCGCTGCTCTAAGTGAACACAGTGTCTTCAGCAGTGTCGTCAACTTCACAGCCAGCAGTAAACATGACTTCACTTCAGTGGCCGGAGCCGTACAGCTGAGGTGGGGCAGTAAATATCAGTTTAGTTTGGCTCACAGAGCCACCAGTAAAACTCTGCGATAAAAATCTCAGGAGAGAATGAGAAGAAGACAGAAAGAATATCCTGAATCCTCATCCCCTGCATTCAGTGGTGAACTACTGATAGAAGGATAAAGGAACAGGGAGGGCTGGTAATACTGAGGGATTGTTGGTGGCCATGGGCTGAAGCTGCCACATTCCTATGGCTTTAGGTGTGGTTAGAGTGAGGAAGGTGCTAAATTAATGATTACAAACCTGCAGCGGCTTGGATTCATTTTGTTTCCTGGTCTAACACCTCTTTAAAATTACTGCAAGTGTAAACCGGACAGACAGCCCGATTCCAGAAAGGAAGCTTACTGTTTATCCATTTTTTAAATCGAGTCCTCTTTCCGAAGTGAAGTGAAGGCAGTTCCATTCAAGGCTTTAGAGTGGGATGTTGAGGGATGCAATCCACCTGGTTAACCGGATTACCAAAAAACATTGCTTTTGTTAACCTGTTGAGTGATTGGAAAACAGAAACCAAGGCATCTGCAAATGTGGATATGGATTTTTGGATATAAACTAATGATCTAAACAACAACTAATTTGACACTTAATTATCTTGGTGTGCCAGTTTAACAATAAAGTGGTAGCAATTCAATACAAATAAAGCCTGAATACCAGATTAGAAAATCTAAAGCTTCAGCAGTCAGTTTGTAAAGGGCTGGATGGGTGTGTGTGTGTGTGTGTGTGTGTGTGTGTGTGTGTGTGTTTACTTAGTTGAAATATGTGAGGCCATCCTTTCCATGATTGCAGTGTGTCAGCATGTTTATTCCTTTAATACAATATGTAAAACATCATGAGAGGAACCAGATTTAATCTATAATATTCATAAGAAGGACAATCCGGTATTTCAGTTGTACAAGCGTTAAGCCAAAAAAATACAAAGATTCTGAAAGTTCAGAAAAACTTAATGACACACACAGACGCACACGTTACACCATAAAACATAAAACACTGTGTATATATGGATAACTAAGCAAGAGCTTGACCTCTAGGTCTTTACATTTAGTTTACTTTTACAATATTCACAAATAGTAACGAATCCTTTGCCAATCCAATACAGAGCTTTTTTTATCCTGTCAATAAAGCACTTGAGAGTGATGGTATTAAATTAACATCCTCTCAGAGGGAAAGTATCAATGACATGAGTTGAAATGGTCATGCTCCTATTACCATCCTGACGAGGATGCATCATTGCCTCAACAACTTACCATGAAGCTGCAGGTCTTTCACTACTACAGCAGTACACGTGTTGAGATGTAACTGTGTGAAGATCGCCTGCAGCTGCAATGAAGCAATAAGGGCTACAGTGTTTCCATATAAGCTTGAAATCATTTTATTGAAATCAAATACTTTATGACTATTATCTGTATATGAGCTGAGGTGTGAAAGAGCTGCAGAGTGAAGGAGCTACAGGATCACTAGTGAAGGAGTTGCAGAGTGAAGGAGCTACAGAATGAAGGAGCTGCAGAGTGGAGGAACTGCAGGTTGAGTAGTAAAAGAGCTGCAGAATGAATAAGCTACAGAATGAAGGAGCTGTAGGTTCAGCACTAAAGGGGTTGCAGAGTAAAGGAGCTACAGGTTCACTACCGAAGGGGTTGGAGAATAAAGGAGCTGCAGAATAAAGAGCTGCAGGTTCAGTCCTGAAGGAGTTGCAGAATGGAGGAGCAGAAGGTTTTAGTCCTGAAGGGGTAACGGAGTGAAGGAGCTGCAGAATAAAGGAACTGCAGCATGAAGAGTTGCACGTTTAGTACTGAAGGATTTTCAGAATGAAAGAGCAGCATCTTCACTGTCAAAGTAACTTCTTTCTTCAGCATTACCAGTTTTTCCATTCTACACTTTATGTGATGTTAGTACAGATAATAAAGTAATGCTTTGAAATAAAAACAAACAAACAAAAGAAACGTGCTAAATAAGATGCTGATGTTATGATTTCATGCCTTTAGGGCAACACTGTAGCTCAGATACTGTGCACTCGTGGAGTGTTTTATTTCTAATGTAGGTGACCTTCACACAGTCACATCCCAGCAAGTGTTCTGCTGCTAAGGTGTAAACCTTAAATGTTTAATATACTTTAATTAATGTTAATTAGACCTTCAAATAGCGGGGAGAGTCTGCTGGAAGCCCAGCAGGGAAAAAAATTACATGACCAGCAGTAGGAAGAAAAGAGCAGCACCATACACAGGCCTTTGGGAAACACACACACACACACACACGCACCAATTCTGAGAAGCAGGGAAATGTCAGATCACACTCATAATAAAAAGCCTTGCAGCAAGCATATCGGCTGTTGTGTGTGTGCGCGTCATCCTGGTGGTCTCTTTCAAACTGTATTGAGCTCTAATAGCAGGGGGCTTTTAAGAAAACAATAAATGACTTGGCGGGCAGATCGATAAAGATTAAAACCAGCTTCAAATGAAAGCTGAGGGACAAACTCCAGCAGAGCTCTTCATTTAGCCACTTTAAGCTCAATGCGTTTGACAACAAGACCCTCAAACACACACACGTACACCTTCATACTAGACCTGTGGATATAACATGTTTAAAACAATAACGCAATACTGCCATTTACAGTACTGACATCAACAGAGGGCGGAGACATGCAAATGAGCCTTTAATCAACTGCTGTGTGCTGTGAGCATCCTGACCAATCATAGTCCCAGATTTAAGTCCAGTCTTGAACCATGCCAAACTATCGATTATCCCATGCATGCATGCACGCACAGTCTGAGTCATTCAATTCCGCACTTTTATCAGCCTGCGCTTTTGCAAAGCCTGCAAATTCTCTTTTTCACTTTCTTGTACACCCTCACACACAAGTGCACACACAAAGTCTGTCGAGTGTTAACGAGCACAGAACCACTGAAATAACTGTGCAGCTTGTTTTGTTTCAGCTAAAACAGAAGGAGCCTTCAGAAGGAGAGACATTATTGCGTTACTCCATCTCTCTCACCTTTCACAGTCACTCACTTTGGTGCTTGTAAGGACTGTTAACATGATGCTCACGCACTTAACACACCCACATTTGAGGCCTCATTATGTGAAACAAAGACTTATGTATTGATGCAAGACGTTTGCCCTGTTTTCAACAAAACTCTCTCAATGTTAGCACTAGGTCCTGTCCAGTATTTTTCCATGTTTCACCCTGTGTGCACCCCAGCACCACCCTCAACCCTACTCGGGGAAAGATACTGAGAGAGTGAGAGTCTACTGCCAACAGCTGTTATGAAAAAGTGGGCAGAGCATGGATGGATTAATTACTTTGGCACAGCAGGTGGTGATGTGCACACTGCACAGATTACAGAAAGCAAAACATCAATGAATATGCTGTGAAAAGCTAGCCCACACACTTATATACCGTCTAAACCTAGAGGCTCAAGCTTTAGCCTTGCCTAGAACACTGTGGCAAGCTTGAGGGTGAAGTTTTAGTAAAAGCTACCATATTGAGCCAGAGTAGCCTAACTGTTGATGCTAAATTATCCATGTCCAATGGCCTGCACGCTAAGACAGACTGAAGTTGATAACTGTGAGATACCATCATGCCAGTGTTTTGTTTTATGACTTTTTTAAGGTCAGATTTTTCACAATGAAGGCTTAGAAGTTTCACCAAAAAAAACAATGTTCAAAAAGTGTCAGAAAAGAAGGAAAACATTTGTGGAAAAAGTGTCTATCCATCCACAATCTGAGCTACTTAACATACTTAATCTTTAATACTTAAAGTATGAAGTCGTAACCACCGCTGCGGGGGATGCAGGACCCCAGTGTTCATGGGGTGAGAGGTGGAGAAATTCCTGGGAAAGGTCTCCACTCCACCGCAGTCCACACATACAAAGATAACTGATGTTATTTCCCAACGTCACCATCCAACATACACACCCACCTGCAAACCTGGAGCTGGCTCTTCGTCGTGAGGGGGACACCAGCTCTTTGACGATCTGGAGAACCTGCATGCTCAGCTGATGGTAGAGTTATTGGTGGAGTTGTGGGCAGGGCCAATGGTTGCCCACAGTGCTCTTGGTACCCCATGTCCATGACACGTACGGCCAAACATTATATACACACAAGTAGTCCAGTCCTTGGCTCTGATGTTTTCCTTCACATTTAAAAAAGAAAAATAATAATCACCTGGTCTTCAGCAGTAATACTTAAAAGTCAGCATCTGTTCTCGATCTCTGGCATTTTTTTCTGATCATAAACAAAGCCCAATGGAGAGAACACTTCCAAAACAACGTCCAGTCCTCCATTCCAATTAGCAGCTGTTAATAATGAATGGGTCCGTCTCCAAAAAACATCCTCAGCTTCATTCATTTCAACATCGCTCCACTACTGGCCGACAAGAAATCACATCATGGATCAGCTTCAGCTGCATTCAGTGGGTATGCTCCTCACACCGCAGGCTGTTCTACCCCTCATTCCTTCCTCCCTCCATCCTCTCGTCCTTTTGCCTCTCTCTCCCTCGATCTCTCTTGCTCCTTCCTTCCCGGCGCTTTCAGCGCTCTGCTGCTCAGAGATGAGATCCTTCTCTCTCACGCTCTCTAGTTCCCTCCCTCTCCACTTGTTTCTCTTATCTCTCTCGTCCACTCTCTCACCTTTTCTCTCTCTCATGTCAATTGCTTTCTTTCTCTTGCAGGCTCCTTTTTTTTCTCACTAACAATATTTTCCTGCTTTCAAGCTCTCTCTCATCTTGTGTTCATATCCAGGAGTGTTAAACAGCTGTAGGTCTATTGCCCTCCTGAGAGAGTAATCATACAAGCTTGCACACACACACACACACACACACACACACACCCCTTCAGTAATTAGGCTGTACTATATGGCTTCAAAAGCATGAACGTCTTTTCCTCTTTAATTCTCATTCTCATCCTCTTTTATTATCAAACACACGGTTTGTCCTACAGAAGCTGTAGTGTATAAGAGTAGACTAGTTCTCTCCATCTTTTAATTGCTCCTCTGAACAGTTCCAATGCTCCTCTCTCCTTTTCTCCTTCCTCCTTCCCTTCTGTTTTCTATTAATTTATTCACCTGTTTTGATCCCTCTTCTTGCTTTTCCTCTCCTCTTACATTCTTTTCCTCTGTTCTATAAAATACCAAAAACCTTTCAGAGAGATGTGTGTGTGTCTGTGTGTGTGTGTGTGTGAGTTACTGATGTTTCCTCTTAATGATGTTCCCCACCGAGATCATTCCTGCAAAGCAGCACACTGACAGAATGCATATGAGCATCTCTCGCAATTTTATCTGCCCAGAACCTTAAGCTGACATCACAAAACCTGTAAATCTCTCGTGGTTTTCCTAAACACACAGTTTTAAATGTTGAGAATTTTTTTTTTTTTTTTTTTTTTACAAAACACTATTAGTATTAAACAGTGATAAAAATAAATAAATAAATAGATAGATAAATAAATAGCAAATAAGGAGATACAAACAGAATAAATACAAGCTCAGCCACAAACACACACAGTGCATATTCAGCCAGAGCGAAGCCAAGGACTCTGTTCTCATGGCTTGAGACTGGTCTTTGTGTGTGTGCCTGTGTGTGTGCCTGTGTGTGTGTGTGTGTGTATGTGTGTGTGTGTGTGTGTGTGTGTGTGTGTATGCATGTGCGTTTGTGTGTGCGATGCAGGAATCCATGTGCCATAATCAATCTCACTGTAATGGCCTTTATTTCAAGCCTGGAGCTGCTTCTGGGCACCTGCACACACAATGATCCTGCAGATGTTTCATCTCTTACAGCGACCGAACAATAGAAAATAAGTCAGCCAGTCACCTTTAGTTGTAGCGAAACCAAAGATTAGTCTGTTTTCCTAATGACAGTGACTAAATTTCTAAAGGAAAAAAAACAACAAAGTAGCTTCTGTGATATTGTTTCATAAACCATCCAAACACTACTGCAGTATCACTGCACTGCTGGATTCTGGAGGAGTCTTCTACCCTGTAAGACCTGCAATCCTTCAGCAACTGCTTTGCTGTAGCCATAAAACCACCAATGTCAAGGAGAGCTCCAGCATGGCATACGTTTTCTCTGGACCGGAGATTGAAACCCAGCATGAGCGCAATAATTGGTTTCTACTTCCTGTAGGTTCACCTTTGATGGTAATTTTTTTATACTACGGAACTGAAGATTGAGTCAGGAAAATGGCATTCAATCAGGAAATGAGTTTAGTCAACCATGCACAGCTGGGAGAAGAGGAAGCTCACATGAAGACGCACAAAGCGCACTTAACTAGAAAGAGATTGAGTCCAACTTCAAAAGTTCTAACAGATAGCTAGTAAAGAAGTTACTGACATGGCTGGGCTTGGATTGGGCACCCTGACTCAGGGAACTGAGAAATAAAAGCATAGCCAATAGCGCAGAGAAAGCAGATTTGAGAAATAATTTCTTTCGATCGTCAAGTGATGATAACTGAACGTTTAAACATTATTCTGACCAACAGCTAGAAAGCTACCGGAATCGATTCATTGGGGTTTCTTAATTGTAATTGCACAGTGTTGGAGACAGTGATCTGTTATTGTTTCTAGCCCTTCCATCCTATATGACCAACTATCCTTAACTTCAAGTGTCCGAAAGTATGCAGACAGCCCTTATAAACAGTGAGTTCTGCACATTTACACGGAGCCAAAACAGGCAAAGCTGTTCAATTGCACATATCTTTTGTATCATATCCAAATAAAAGCACTGCTAATAAAAAGAATCATTCTGTTACCATTAAATTCAGAAAAAAACACTGGATATTTAGGAGTCTGCTGTACTTTTGGACACAGAGCATCTCCCAGAGAGCCTATCCATTTCCTTAAAGCAGGCTTCTTAATCTCCTGTCCTGGAAGTGTTTTATAGCCCTAATGCACTTGATTAAACTGTATCATCAACTGTGAGTGAGTTTAGATTTATTGGAGCAGAAAAAATTGTTCAAGTATATAAACAGAGGTTGACGATCTAACCATAAAAGAGGCAGAGACGGCTGCTTCAAAACCTTTAACGGCATAACTGGTTACATTCCCCTTCAGAGAAAAGGATGGAATTACGCAATAAGCATTAATACTACATTTACATTAAGAATCATTTGGATATTTATCACACTTTTTTTCCATTTTCAATCTCTTACCCCTTTTTTCCATACCAGTCACTACATGCATGCTCAACTAGAGAGATGCAAAAAGGGAAAGATGGAGCGTAAGAAAGGAGTGAGGAGAAAGCGATCAGCGTTAGCTCATCTTAAGTAGAGAAGTGAACAAGCTAAAATATGACTACTTTTTTCCGATCCATTTCCATCCTCCACAGCGAGTATGCCGGCATACTGACGTACAGGTTAAACGCAAACAGGAAAAGATCAATGCAGGCCTGTCTGTCGGTGGAAGTCAGCCGAGGACGACTAGAGTCTCTTCATTACAGCTGAAACTTTCCACTTCCAAAACCAGGCAGCCTGGTGAGTCCTGAATCTATGGCAAATTTCCAGGAGCTGTGTGTTTAAGAAGAGCCTTTTATGCAATGAAACATAGATTCATTTCTTACGTGTAGGAATCTTGGGGGGAAAAAGACTGCCGATTTCACCCCAACTGTAGTCACTCAAGTTTTGTGATATGAATGGTATTTCCAAGTTCTAATGGTTCCTTTTACCAACATGCACCCTGCATGCCAGAACAAAACACAATTTGTTGAGTTGTTAAGGAATCTCTAATACTCTTGCTTTTGTCACTTCTTAAACTGGATGACAAAAATGGGGTAATACATGGAGGTTAAACACTATTTTTAAGAAATCATCAGGTGTAATATCCCATGGTGTAACAACAACAATAATATTGATAAAAGATACTCTGAAATGTGTTTAATCAGGTTATCGAAAAGCTGCTCTAGCCCAGAGCTCTGGCTCTGCTTTGTTAAAATTATGTTTTAATATACAACTTCTCAAAGTAGAGCCATCACTCCACAGGACAAAAAAAATAAAACTGACATGCTAGTTGTTTGACAGAGAGTATGAATTTTTAATTAATAAAAGATTAAAACACTTTTTCTTGGTTCCTGATTGGCCAAATGACCCCATAATTAAACTGCAGTTTAAAACAGATCTTCCATGTCCTTGGAAGCCATGTACGAGGTCTTACCCATGTCCTTTTATGAGTTTGATCAGATTGTCCTGATTGAAGGAAAATTAGTTAAAACTTTTCACACTTTTTTTCACACAAACTTTAGAGGAAGAGTAAAAGCCAGATACAGTTTTTGTAAACTAGGACTATTCATCTTCTTCTTCTTCTGGCTGCTCCCCTTTAGGGGTGGCCACAGCGGATCATCCGTTTCATTTTCTTCCTGTCTCTGCATCTTCCTCCCTCAAACTGACCACCTGCATGTCCTCTCACCAGGTCCATAAACCACCTCTTTGGTCTTCCTCTTTTCCTCTTTCCTGGCAGCTCCATCTTCAACATCCTCCTCTCAATATAATCCTCATCTCTCCTCTGGACATGTCCAAACCAACGAAACCTTGCTTCTCTAACTTAGTCTCTGAAACGTTCTACCTGAGCTGTCCTTCTAATATACATATTTCTAATTTCCTGGGTGAACTAGGACAAATATCATGGGGACAAAAGTTTTTCTTGTTTTCATTGTGTAAAAACATTTAATGGAGGAAGCGCTGTTAAAATAGCAAAAAGGCTGCTTACTCCATGGGCCGTATTAACAAATGGGAAACAAACCGTCCTCCAATGCCCACAGCAGAGTTTGGGATCAGCTTGAGTATTGTCCCCATACGCAGCAGCAGGCTGTGGTAGACTTGTGGTTCTGACTCCTTTCTATCATAGTTTAGACAGTATTATGTGGTTAAGACATCAGAGTCTTGGCTGCCCAATACCCTGTTACAGGTTCACTGATGGTCCTTCCTTAGAGCACTGCTGGCAGGTGCTAACCACTGCTCACCAGGAACCACAGACAAGACCTGCAGTTTAAAACATGCTCCGATTCGAGCCATACAGCCTCTCGTCATATTAAATCGTATCATTACACCAGCCCATTTTCCTGCATCTAATACAAACTCCAAGAAATGACTGTTCACTTACTGCCTAATATCTGCCAGCCCTCCACGGGTGCTGTAATCAGTTCTATTCACTTCACCCATTAGTGACTTGATGCTGTGGATGATGATTGTGAACGGGGCTTAAAGGGCACCAACCCAACTTCTGCCCTAACCTAAGAATTATTCTTATACAACTAAGTACCTCCATGTTATCGAAAACAACACAAAAAAGTTTGCAGTAGACCTCATGGCAGGGTTCGGTCCCTTTCCCTTTCATTTTTGACTGAGGTTTCAAAGGTGAATATTGAAGCGGACTGTTAGAAGACATGACGAGAAGACGGAAATAAGAAGGAGTGCGAGATGACTAGAAAGAACCCCTCCAGTCAGCAAGACAGAACACTTCATTCTCGTACAGCAGGGTTCGTATCCGGGGCTAATTTTAGCTGAGGCACTATGAATACAGGCTTGTGAGTCTTCTCTTTCACAGCAAGGACTGTCTCACACTTTCTTCCACTCTCCTCTCTTACTCCAAGCTGCTACCTGTCTTTGTTTCTGTCTGTCACTCTCTTTCTCTCTCATTTTATAGTCATTCATCTTTCCTCCATTGCTGCCCTCACAATGATACAGATGTTAAGTGGCCCCTGGGGGCTTTGGATCACTTTCCTTCTACTTTCCTACTTAAAAGTATATTGCATTTTATTTATATTTATCCACAGAATTAAATTCATCACATTTGTGTGATTATATTTGCCAAAAACGATAATCAGACATGGCCTGTGCTCCGAATGGCTCCCCAGTGTTGCACTTTCCATCATATTTAACACGGTGAATGGTTCTATTTGCCAACTTTCAGAATAGACCTGTATAGTTTTTGTTGTACGAGTGAACTTTACATTAAGATGGTCAAACAGATTGTGTACCATAAATATCCAATAAGTCAAGCTACTCAGCTACAGAAACAAATAGAGACGAAATGAGATGCAATAAAACAATCCGAACCACATAAAGTCTCTCTAAAGTTTGGAGATCATTTATTAAAAACGTTGATGCGTGCTAAAGCTTAACGACAGTAGGTACGCATTTGTAAATGAAGCCTGTATAGTCATTAATCTCAGCGCGGGCAGAAAAAAAGATCTCAGATTCTGAGCACTTAAGCAGTGTATCGCTGTAATAAGCCGCAGTGTGTGTGTTAATAAAGTGAGGGTGATAACTGCATTATAGCACAACCAGCTTCATCTGGGCAGCTCGAATCTTTAATAATGCATCACTCACACACACACACACACACACACACTCACAGCAGAACTGTACACACTTATACAGAAACACATGGACACACTAGAAACACACTGAGGCACGCTAAATGGTGTGTGTGTGTGTGTGTGTGCACGTGTGTGTACTGTTGGTCAGAAATGAAAACTCCCATCATTTTTTTATTTTTTAAAGCACAGCATGATTTCCTCTTCATTGCTGCAGCCGGAAACATTCGTCCTGTTGGTTTCCATGCAAAAACGCATTGAGCTACACACATACTGGTCTGCACATGAATGTATTCTGAACAGCACGCAGCTCAAACACAAGCACAAGCTGCATTGTGAGAACTGCAGCAAAGGGAGCTATAGCAACACTCAAGCCTGGCCAAGCAGCTGTGTAAAGCCTGCAGGCTATTGCTTGGTCAAAACTACTGGCAGGCCAGTGGATCATCCAGTACCTAAAAGAAATTCTTTGCACATATATAACATATCTATTATACAGACTTGTTATTTGAATAGACAATTAAGCAACACGCACTCTTGTTCTGTTGACACGTGGTTATTAGAAAGACGCGGATTTATCCTCTTTCGCTCCCTGAGTGCAGAGTCGTCTAACCGTCAGAGAAACATAAGAACATGTGGTGGATTTGTGCACAGCTGGGGTATTTATGGAAAGAATGATGATGAAACGCTCTCGTTTAATTCCGCAGAGTAGCGTAAGATATGCTGCTTCGTTAGTGGTGCAGTCTCGTTGCGATTATTTTATATGAAGATTAAATACCACATTCTTAAAAACAAGTTATTTAAACTCTTTTATTTAACTTTAATACACATCAAGTCAACCTTCATCCTAGTGTCCGATAAACAAAATAAATAAATAAATAACAAATTAGATGCAAACATTTCATTGTTGCTCTTTGTTGCCCATTGTTGATTAACAGAAATGACCATCTTTAATAAAACGTCTCTAATAAATTCACCCAGGTGGAGGGAGTGAGAGAGAGAGAGAGAGAGAGAGAGAGAGAACGATAATATGAGGATCTCTGTGGAAACAATAAGCTGGGACAACAGCACTGGTTTCCACTGTTATTTCCTGTTTTTCTGTCCAAATGTTCCCATGTTGGCTAATCTCATGTCAACAATCAAAGTCAGTTATAATGAATTGAAGCAAAAAATTTGCAACTTCATTTGAACTAATATTTATCCTGAAATCCATAAAGCAGCAAAGATAAACCAGCATGCAGTGCAGAGTTAAAGTGTCTGCTTTATTAAAGAAACAAGAGATGAAGAAAAATGTTGCCTTCTATTAAAGTCTTTCTATTCACAGTTAATGACACCATCTGCAGTGTGTGTGCGAGAGAGAAAAAGAAAGAGGAGTGTGTGTGTGTGTGTGTGTGTGAGTGTGAGTGTGTGAGAGAGAGAGAGAGAAGAATAATATAAATTGTGTGAGTGTGTGACCACATTGCAGAACTACTACTGATGTCCAGGCTTTTGGACTTCAGCAAGTGCAAGAAGTGATATTGTGTGTGTGTGTGTGTGTGTGTGTGTGTGTGTGTGTGTGTGTGTGTGTGTGTGTACAGGGCACTGGAGCAGTTTCCTCTTGTTTCCACTGTTTACTGTGAAATGCAACCCTATTCCTGCGTGACTTCCTTCCTGTACCCATCCACCTCTCTCCCTCTCTCTCTCTCTCTCTCTCTCTCTCTCTCTCTCAACAACCTTCTCTCCCACATTGGAATTCTTCTACCCCTAATTCTTTTTCTCACTTCTTTTTGAGGACCACCCAGCCGTTGGGGTCTGTTGTCTCTTATTGAGTCGCTGTTTGATTGGCTGACTGACTGGCTGATTGGCTGGCAGATTAAATAGAAAATAAAACACATCTGAATATAGAACAAGCCCATGTCGTTGTTTAAAACTACCTCTATCGTTGCTTACAAGCCAGGAGTCATATCACATTCAATAACCGCCATTTATTTCGGTCTTAATTAGCTTTTCATTCGACGGCTGTTTAACAGCTCAGATATTCGGGGTTATCTGATTTCCTGCCTCATCTGTTGATGCTGCACAATACATCAACTGTGTGTTGAGAGACACATTATGTTTGGGTGTTGGATCTTTCTCGGCAGTGCAGTGACGCTGATATGGAAGCTGCAAGTAATCATGAGGGCTAAACTGGTACGAGTGTATCAAGTAAATCTGGACATGTGTCCACTTACTGTCCATTCAGTTAGACACACCTAACATGCTGGTCCACTTTACAGACGCAAATATTAGTTATGAGATTGTGATTTGATGGGGCACAGACTGAGCTGATCACTGAACGGTGGCCACTTTCAAGTCACACTGGACTTTTAGCTGTGTGTGTGTGTGTGTGTGTGTGTGTGTGTGTGTGTGTGTGTGTGTGTGTGTGTACACCAGTTACTGGGGTCACATGTGTTGGACTCCGTTGCCTTGTTTGACTGGATCGGTATTTGCTATGCCTTTGTGTACTGTTGTTTTTTTGTTCACTATATATGCACGTGTGTATGTGGGTGTTTGTATGCGTGTGCGTGTGTGTGTGTGTGTGTGTGTGTGTGAGTTAATTACTGTAACTACCCCCTGCTCTGAGCACAGGACTAACGAGTATGCACTAATTACCCTGTAATGACTCATCCTGCTCTCTGGATGGACAGATCTTCTGGATTTATAAATACAAGGAGAAAAGGACAGAACAGCACATATTTCAGATTTCGCTGATTGAATCCAAGTAAACCCCATGTGTGCTGGTTCAGACAGAAGAAACCTGATGTAATGTAATAACACAGTTTTCTCTTGCAGCTGAACACAGCAGCATGTGTGTGTGTGTGTGTGTGTGTGTGTGTGTGTGTGTGTGTGTGTGTGTGTGTGTGTGTGTACGGGTGTGTAAGATTGAGAGAGCGATCCAAAAAATAAGAGATGCCAGGAAAGAGAAATAGAAAAGTGACAAGGAGAGAGCGAGAAAGAAAGCAATAAGAAATGATGTGGGGAGGCAGAAGAATGTGCACAAAGAAATGAAGAATATAAAGACTGAATGAGATAAATGAAGACACACAGAGTGAGAGAGAGAGAGAGAGAGAGAGAGAGAGAGAAAAAATTTAGGATTTTTTTTGTATAATCATCAAACTAGAAGTGGTAAACAAAGCTGTGAGAGCGCAGGGAAGTGTTGAACAACACACACACACACACACACACACACACACACACTTCTGAAGAACTACAAGACAAAGCAAGGCACTTGGCTCCATTTTGTTGCACACGATTCCCCGTGTATGAGAAGAAACTACTTGAGGAAAGGAATTTGTTTGTGTGGATAGGTGTGTGTGTGTGTGTGTGTGTGTGTGTGTGTGTGTGTGTGTGTGTGTATGGCTATTTCTGTCATGCTTGATCACGATCAAAAGAAGCAAGAAAACTTATTTGTGAGAGAAAGAGAGACTTTACTCTTCATTAACTTCACCAAAAAAACACTAATAATAACACTAATAACAGTGCTAGTAATAATAGAAATAATAACATCAATGAGATGAATACAAAGATACATTTTAGAACACACAGCACTGTGTTCTTAGAGGATTTTATTGTATCATCCTTTGTTGCATCTTTCTGCATTATCAGCACTATGAAGGCCAGTATCTATTGCATGATCTCAAGCAGTCCCATACACTGAGCTACCTAGAAGGGAAAGGGTGTAATCCTTTTAAATCTCTCAGCTCAGTTGTAGCCAACCAATCCCATTGCCTCATTCTAAACACTTCACATTTACCGTAGCGCACACACAACCACACATACAAACACCAAGGTGAATGAGGAACAACTCTTTTTTTATTTTCCCCTAAAAGGAACTAACCTGCCTTTCCACAAAGTTCTTAGGTTAATTGTACCCAAGTGCAATCCGCCTCTCTAGTAAAGTTCAGGAGGCTCATTTTACAGTATCGCACACATTTTCAGATTTGACACAAGAGGCACATTAGCAATTTTGTCTTAAATGTCTGAGCCATCTTTTACAGAGTGTGTACTAAATGCAGCATATTTAACACTCACTCGGAATCCTGTGGCACAAGCACAACACCACGGTGAATCATGTAGGTTGAGCACACTCAACAGCTTTCAGGATCAACTGGAAATAGGTGCATACTGCAGGAAGAATCACAGCATCGTCACGCTGCCACAGTAAATATATTTCTACGCAGTTAGTGGCTACGACATCTGTCCTTGACAACCGATGCAATCCATTAATACAAAGAAATCTAAACAAATAAATCCATAAACGATGTGTAGTCAAGTGGAATGACACAGGGAATAAATAATGTACACTCTACTGAAATGTATTTCAGCCTTTTTCTTTTCTCTGGAAACCAAATGTTAGTTTCTTAAGGAAATGTCCGCCCCTTTGTTTCATCTCTTCAGCATCCTGGTAGAGGTCAGCAGATCCTTATTTTATTCTTATTTTTATATATGTCCCGTGAAATGCAAGTTTCTCCATTCATCCTTCCTTCAGTTATATGAAGTCTGCCAGTACCATATGCCGACACAAAAACAGACCCACACCAAGATGTTGCCACCTCCAAACTTCACTGTTGGTATGATATTTTTGCAATTTTTGGTGTGCAGTGCCCTTTCTCCTTAAAAAACTCCAAAGAGTTCATTTTTGGTCTCATGTTATCAGGCTATATTCTCCCAGTATTTCCTTGGCTTGTCTAAATATTGTGCTGCAAACTTTAAATGAGCTTCAACATGCTTTTCCTCCAGCAGTGGAGTCTTTGTGCGGTGAGCAGAGGCCATGTTGGTTGATTGCATTATTTATTGCTTT
This sequence comes from Hepsetus odoe, assembly GCA_017165825.1. Lineage (NCBI taxonomy): Eukaryota > Metazoa > Chordata > Actinopteri > Characiformes > Hepsetidae > Hepsetus > Hepsetus odoe. The sequence continues at coordinate 3,882,289 of CM029392.1, forward strand.
CTTTGAAACAACTGTACCTGCTAATTCCAGGTCTTTCAGAAGCTCTCAGTGGTTGTCTTTGGCTCTTGGACAACTCTTCTGAGTTTTCTTTTTGACTCATCTCTCATCTTGCAGTTTGACACTTCTAGCATAATTCTTGTCACATGAATGAAATGCCCACATACAAACATGCATTAATACTACAGCATCAGTGATATGGAATTTCCACAAGGTAAACACAAAACCACAGCGACTAATATCACTAAATCTGGCTGATTTTCAAAACAGACTTGTCCTGCTATAGTTGTTTGGGAGTTTTGAGTCTGATCTTGTATTGGCAGACTAAGTAATCTGATATGACTCACAGCAAGAACCAGAATCCATCATCAGTATTATACACACTGCTGTCACACTTTACACTTTTAACCTGCTTGCAACACACCCAGCCACACCTCCAGGTCTTACAAATCAACAGACTCTGAGCAGCTGTGCTGATTAAGAACAGAAGAAATCTTCATAGAGCATTAGCCAGAAGGCATGCGCTCTGAAATTAGACTTCAATTCTAAACCATACAGCGTTCTGCAAATATTCAAAAATAAGATATTAAGATATTTACATGGATACTAATGCTGGGATGGAAACAACGGGAAATATGTATCTTGATATTCTACAAATATTCCTGATACATGATTTTGTGTGTGTGTGTGTATTATATATATATATATATATATATATATATATATTTCATACATTTCTTTCATTTGATCTGATAAGTTTAACTGGAGAAAAAGAAAAAGTCACCTGTAATGGCACAAATATATAAATACAACATTTTTCGTCTCTCTGTAATCTTTAGAATTCAACATAACGTTGGTCAGTGTTCTTAAATTACTGATGACATCTTGATATGCTCGGGAAAATCTCATAATGATAAATATTGTGATAAATACTGGCCAGCCCTAGTAATAATAATAATAATAACTCATTTATAATCCTACGAATGGGAAATTCACTCTCTGCATTTCACCCATACACACATGTGCGCAGTGGGCTGCTATTGAAAGCGCCTGGGAAAGCAGTGATGGGGACGGTACCTTGCTCAAGGGTACCTCAGGGCAACCTATCAGAAGGGGTTCGAACCCCCCATCCTCTGATCATGTGGCTGACGCCCTAACCACTAGGCCACCGCTGCCCTAAGTATTCAGCATTAACTTCTTAAAAATGTCAAAATGCAATATTATAAATAAACAAATAAACAGTATTTTGGTGACTGAAAACGTGTTACCTTAAGCAGTTCTATGCCCCAAAAAAGAGCAAAATATCCACCCAAAAGACAGATAATCTCATCAATCCTTCATTAAATTTTATCAGGTGCCGCAGGTGTGTGATTTTTTTTCAAAACCAAGAAATCTAAGCACTATCTACTCGTGATTTCTTGTTTTATTATAATCTTCATACGTAAAAGAAAATTAAACAAATAAATAAACCAATGCCTAGAAAAACAAAATGTAAAAAAAGACTTCAACTAAATCAGTGTTTTTCCCCAACACATTTCTTTAGTGACACAAGATGATTCTTTCATTTCTTATCTCTGCTGAACCAAGTGATTAATGTAATACTTTGGGAATAATCTAATTTAAACATTTGCCTCTCACCCAAACAGCCGATCAGTCAACACTTTGTGCCTTTAAGTTTGCTTTTATACTGTGAGCACAGAGCATAATGTAGCTAAAAAAGAAAAAATACAGTCAAAACATTGTTCAAACATTGTTCAAACTGCATGCCTAATTCACACGCTGGTTTCTATGATCTTATTAAAATGGCAAAGATATGTTCCAAATTTAGACTTTTACTTTAGACTTTCATTACTTTTAATAAAGTAAACTAATGAGTACAACTTCAGAAACCCATGTCTTGGCTGATCCACCACTTTTAGGATACCATCAATGGTTTTCCAGGCTGAGGGAAGTAACAGGAGTGGAGCTCATGGAAATATTTTGCACTTTGCACAAGGCCTGAGTCAATCTTACATCATTCCTAAGAGCATAACCAACCTTAAAGGCAGTTTTTCAGCTTGGTGTCTGACCAGAGGAGCTTCAAACCGACTGAATCCGGAATGCTACACACAGGAAGACTCTGGCATTTCCCAAGATGACTCATGCTAATCTGATTTTCAATCATCCCACTACCACACCCAAAAAACTACCCCAGCCTGAACAGCTGGAACACTCACACCTCAAAAACCCCACCTGAGCAAAGACTCAGAGGTGCTAATGCTAAGAAATGTGAAAATGTTCAGATGTTTGAGTAAAGACTGAATCACACAATTTTTCCTCTTAAAGAAAGACTATTCAAAATCAATGGTGACTCCTGTAACTCATTCAATCAAAAGATGGGAACTGCTTCTTCTTCTTCCATCCTCTGCATCTTGCTCCTTCAAACTGACCACCTGCATGTCTCTCACCACATCCATAAACTCTGGTCTTCCTCGTTTCCTCTTTCCTGGCAGCTCCATCTTCAACATCCTCCTTCCAATATAATCCTCACCTCTCCAGGTTCTCCTCAAGCTGCTCCCTACTCTCGCCACAGATCACAATATCATCAGCAAATATCATCATCCGCGGGGAATCCTGTCTAACCTCATCCGTCAACCTGTCCATCACTATTGCAAAAAAAAGAATGGCCCAGTGCTGATCCTTATTGTAATCCAACCTCTACGTTAAAGGCATCTGTCACTCCTACTGCGGATCTCACTACTATCACACTGCCCTCATACATATCCTGAACAACCTCACATACTTCTCTCTTGTATGACTTCCTCATACAAAACCACAAACTCTCTCTAGGCACCCTGTTCGACCTTTTCTAAGTCCACAAAGGCACACAACTCCTCTGACCTTCTCTGTGCTTCTCCATCAACACCCTCAGAGCAAATACTGCATCAGTAGTGCTTTTTCTCGGCATGAAACCATACCGCTGTTCGCTAATTATCACAACTTTTCTTCAGCTTCCACTACTCAGCCAAAAGGTGGCAACTACTGTTTTCAACTATAAGATACACTTTATGTTCATAGAAGTATGTCTTACAGTGGCAGAAACCACAAACAATAATAATTAAATCCTGTGAATACTGCACCTAGGGACTATTTCTCCTGGAAGCCTAGCACTGCGCTGTTTTCAGTGAGGCTGATTGTATCTCTTAAAGAAACTTTTTAAATCCAGCCTTGAACAGCACTGTATTAGGGACTTTGCAGAGAGAGAAAGAAAAAAAAAAGAAAAAAAAAAAAGCTTAAATCCAAGAGTGATGGTATTCTGTGATCTTCATCTATTTTGCACAGTCTGGACTGGAACTAACTCCAGCCTCTCTCTATTTCTAGCCTATCATACAATCCACTCTCTCAGTATCATAACCATTTAGCCTGTTTAGGTCGCATGATGAACCGAGTCCAGCCTAACAGTGCAAAAGTGCAGAAACACCCTAGAAAGGTCACTAGCACATCACAGCAGATACTGATAAAAGCGCCAAGACACACACACACACACACACACACACACACACACACACACACACACACACACAGATCTTTGAACGCGGAGGAAACTGTGAAACCCACATACAGACACTGGGAGAACATGCAACCTGGGTACATCCTGGGCCTTCCTGTCTGGGAATCAAACCCAAAACAATGAGGAGTCAGCGCCACCCACTTTGCACCATGCCACTTATAAACCAAACTATTAACAATAATAATAAAAATATAAACACACACACATACAGAAACACACACACACACACACATACACACTCCTGCAACCTACGCACACACTGCAGATCACAACTGTTTAAGATTACTGACCACTTCTTTGGAGCCATGGCCGCTTTCAGCAGGAGTGGCCAAACACAGAGTGCTCGCTATAGCTGCTTAATGCCTGTATGTATGTGTGTGTGTGTGTCTGTATACTCACTCATACTGCGAGGCTGGCTTTTGCTAGACAGCTGAGGTCCAGGTGAGGCTGTTCTCCAAAGGCGTTCTCCTCAAGGCACTCATGACCTGCAGACAAAAAAGGCGCAAAGTAGAAACACTCATTAAACCTGCAAACACCATCAGCATTCAGCAACATCTGATTTTATTGTGGATTTATGATTTATGATATTATTTTTCTGTGGTGTGTCCCTTTACTCTTGCCTACCTATTCACTCCACACAAACAACAATTTCAAACTGCGTGCTGATTTCGCACTAAAAAGTCTTATATTGTTGATATATCTTATATATTGCTTATAATATTGCTGATATTCTTGTAATTTCTTTCTTTACAATTTGATGTTTCTTTTTAATGTTGACACGGCTTACGCTTTGATAATTTATGCAGATAGATAGAAGGATATTACAATGTGTGTTCTAGTATTACAAGTTTGTGTATTTAGAACAGGCTCTCTTTTAGTTCAGTTATTTCCATTTCTGCCTACTTAGCACTAGGGTTATCTATGAGCAGGGGAAATGGCGATAAACTAAAGACGTGCCTTTAGGTCAAATCTTCAGTGTAAAGACACCGTTTAGTTCTAGCTCTCATCATCGAAGTGTGTTTAACATGTTTTGTCACTGATAGTGATTTTGTGCTTATATTAGTGATACAGATACTACAGAAAATCACCCTGCCAGTCATTTTAATAATTATATTCATGCTTATTCTCCTTTTCTCTGGGTGATGGAGTAATTCTCAAAGAAAAAATAAGTCCTTCCAGCAGATGAAATGTGTCATATTAGGAAATAAACAATATTACTGATTGAAGATGACATCAGACAAGGCCAATTTAACCACTGCAAATATGTAGTATACACAAACAGTTCATTATTAAACCAAGCCTAAGTCATCTAGGATTAAAAACAGCCTTACAATGCCGAGGTGCATTTAGATGAGAAAAACAACAAAGCAACCCCAATTTAATGCTGAGAGAAAGCAACGGAGCTGCAGAATAAACAACTACGCTGATGAAAACTGTCCAAGCAGAGGAAAATTCAATGTACAGATTAGTGAGAGAAATGAGTCGAACGGCGGCTCAGAGAGAGAACGGAGCCTAACGAGGGGTCATCGTGAACACGGCACAAAGAGAAAAAGGAGGATGATTCACAGGGCTGGAACATAATTAAGAGCTTGTTTCACTATGGTCAGCCAGTCTTCTGATAGGTCGTAGGGGCGCAGATTCTGATTTTAGTTCGTGATGCAACATTCTTGGCCAGTGATCAGTGTGTGCAGTAGACGACAATCCTGCAAAGTTTATAGACGGTAGTCCACGACTCGGAGTAGCCGCTCAAAATGAAAACGCCAACAGTGATGAATTGAAGACACGAAAAGGAATATACATATTTTATGTAAGCAGCCAAAAAAAGGTCTGCATTTCAAAGCTACTTAGATCTTATCCTCTGGCTATCTTGATCCAACATTGAGGCTGACTGGTCCTCAGCATGTTCTGCACTGAGTTACTGTTTCACTTTCACAAAACCTGAAGCGTGTGACCGGGAGCAAGACCTTCATGATTTTACATGGACTTCTCCGTTAGCAGACTAGGAATGAGATTGCTTAGAAATGAGGAGAAAAAAACTGAATATTTTGAGAGGGGTCGAGTTTGTCCTGTAATTTGTCACATGGATCATGTTTGAGTACGGCATATTTCAAAGCTGCGGAATTTAAAGGCCAATTCGTTTCTATTGGATGTGCGCTATGAAGATATTTGGAATTTGAGATTCAAAGATAAATCAGAGATCAGATATTTTAGCTATTTCCTGGTATTTGCATCCAGATATGTTAAATTACTTAGAACACAGTGCCTTGTGAATGTTATGGACTAGGCCCCAGGATTGGAAGGTCATAGGTTCGAATCCCAGAGCAGCTGGTTGCCCTAAGGTACCCTTGTGCAAAGTGCCGTCCCCATCACTGCTCCCCGGGTGCTATAAATAAATGCTCCCTGCTGAACGGTTTGCATAAGTGAAAAAGCAGAGGTTGTATTTTGTTGTGGTCAACTGTGTGCTGTGCTGTGTAATGACATATATGACAGTCAGTCACTTTAACTTTTATTGGATTAGAAAGTTTTAGAGAAATCTCGAGTAAATTCATATCTGGTTGCATGACCCTCACTAGCAACAGCTTCAACCTGTGACCCAATTCCATTTTACCCCCGATGATGTTTTTTTGAATTCGGCCAGTTTTTTAGGATCATGAGCTTGACGCAATGCAACGTTTCTTTCTGATCAGTCTGGTTGCATTTCTTAGACCATCAATAAAAATTCCCTTTTCCTCTTCTGGGCGATATCTTCACCATTGCTTTAGGATTTTTCTTTACTGTTTTAGCAATGTGTCTGTCATCATTGTTGCTTTCCTTGACTGACCGGTTTGATCTGTTGATTGGCTCATCAGAGATACTGGTTTCCTATGCCAGGATACTCCAAACACTACATGCTATGCTCACTAGTTTTTTAATCCTTCTAATCATTTTCTACAAAATGACGTGCTTTTCCTCCACAGACAGCTCTCTGGTCTTCATTTTGGTTTTCCCTTTTAACAACAAAATGCAAAGTTCGCAGGGGAATTTCAAAGATTCAAATCTAGAGAAGATATGAAGAATGTCTCAAACATCCAATGAGAGTGTTGAGTCTGTCATAGATGCTACCTTTTGCAACTGGTCAGTTTGTGAAATGTCTTTCCTGTGGTCAACTGGAAGTGGTATTGCAAAGTTGAAGCCTTCAGGAAAAACAAAACTCTGCAACGAAGTGAAACAAGAGGCAAAGCTCACCAATGCTCTCTAGACTCAGTAACTGCAGAGTTTGAAACATGCTCAGTCATTAGCCTCACCCACAAATACTGTGCACCTGGAGCTTCATGAATGGGTTTCCATGGCCAAGCAGCTGCATGCAAGCGTCAGATCCACCATGGGACTAGCAGTGGAAACATGCACTGTGTAGTGGTGAAGCGCACATCTGTCTGAACCGCACATCTGTCTTGGATGAGTCTAGGTCTGGAGAATGCCAAGAGAACTTTACAGCTGGCACCTCCACTGACAGATGAAGTTTGGTGAGGTATAATGGTATGGGATTGTTTTCCCAGGCAGCTTTGTTCCAGTGAGGAGATACCAAGACATTTTAAATGCGTAAATGGGCAAAATAATTCCAAAGTCTTAGGAAAGCCTTGCAAGAAGAACAGAAGCTCCATCAGAAGTCCATACTGATGTCTATGAATGGAATATAATCATATAATTCTATATGTTTTATGGGAACATTTAATTTATATATTTGTGATTAGTGAACAAAATTTAGTACATCAGCGAGAGAGAGAGAGAGAGAGAGAGAGAGAATGGAGGGGAGAAGGTAGAGGGGACGTAAGAGAGAGAGAGACAGAGACAGAGAGAGAGAGAGAGACAGAGACAGAGAGAGAGAGACTTAAGGTTGAGATTACCGACACCATATGTTCACCTTTGTGCTGACGGGTTCTTTGGATATCAAACCAATGGGAATAGCAGTGCGTGTGTCCGTGTGTGTGAAGCTAGCTGGAGTCAAAACTAACCTGTTCTAAGCAGTACACTCTGGTGTGAGTAGTGTGTGTGTGTGTGTGTGTGTGTGTATATGCGTGTGTGTTTATGGTTTAGTCTTTAATCTCCTGCCAGTGGGCTTTAAACACCTGAGCGTTTTGCCAATCCTTTACATTTCAAAGCGGAAAGTGAAAGGCTGGCTCTTGCGGGCTCTATCACCCTGGACGATGAAAATATGAACGTGTTGTGGTTGTGAAGACTTTAGTCTCATCTAAAGCATGAAAAAGATTTTTTTCCACACACACACACCCCAGTACATATGTGAGCGTGTGTGTTTGGGTCAGGTATGGCTAGTGACATTCTACACCACTGCTACACCACTGCCCACTAAAGAGTCATTAACGTGCCAGCTGCTCTTCCTGCTCTGTTGCTATGGTACAAGGCCCTTGCCCCGTGCCACCCACCCCCACAGCCTCCCGTGCCACCCACCCCACAGCCTCCCCCATGCCTCCTCTTCCTCATTCCACTACCCCGACACCAACCACCCATTCAATCAGTCCATCATGTTTGTGTGAAAAGGCTACGCAATCCTGTGCCAACGTGCTACTTACACACACACACACACACACACACCACTCTGAAACACTAGCACTACTCATTGTAGTGGATGTGTCAGCCCTGATTCACTCTAACCTGTATTTTACTCGAGGGTGTGTAGATTGCTATTCACTTGGCCACACACTAGAATTCTGCTTTTTGTTCATGTAGCTGTGTAGGGAGGCAAACACAAAAAAAAACTATCCCCAAAATCCATCAAAATGACCAAAAGCTGATGTGAGATTTTTCAGAAATTATCCAAGATAAAGAGTGAGAACAAGGAAGAGAGATTCTAATAACGAACAATTAGAAGAAGAAGAAGAAGAAGAAGACAATTGAAATCAGCGCTGGCTTGAAAAGAAAACTTCAAATATTAATTTCCTTCTTTTAAAGTACCCGTAACTCTCAAAATCATTTTTAACATTTTATATTAAAACAATTCATGGTCGTCTACTCAAGCAATGTCCATTAATCAGCCACAACCCCTGACAGCTGGAATGAACTTCCCTGATTATTATTACAGTGGCCTCCGTTAAAAGGGGGAGGCAGGTAAACATTTGGTTCTTGAAGCTGTTGGAATTCTGTCTGAAGCAGAAAAATCAGGCATGTAAAAGGAGCTTTGCAACACAAGTGCTAAATTTTGATGGTTTGACATTTGCAGGTTTTGTGCGGTGTACGCAGTGGTAAATAAAAGTGGTCCAAGGAAAGACATACATCATCATAAATCACCTAAAAACTGAACAAGTACAGCCTCTTCTTGACAATGGCATCAGCCAATCGCAGTCATTCCACACTGCAAAAATAAACAAACTCTTGGTTAGTTTGATCTGAGGAGCTTCTATTGTTATATGAGGTGTTGACTTGGACTCACAATTCCCCAGGTCTCAATCTGATTGCCTGTTTTATACTTGCACAAAGCTCTGCCTTACCTGACACTCAAAACCCAGGAAGTGAGCAGGTGTAACTGGGGTCAGATAATAAAAGCGCATCAAATGATTTCTTAAGTATTACAATTACAAGGGCCAGCTCACAAAAGAGAGTATTTATACAAATAATACTGTATCACCTAGACACCCCTCACTCTCTTCAGGGCATTTTGGATTTCTCCTCTTTCTTGGAATTCATTGTGACTCAAACTAGGTCTGGATGCATCCAGCCACAATAATGTTGGAGGGAGGGAAGGAGGCAAGGTGACACTATGCAATAACCCCATATTTCACTTTACTTTAAGAGTTCCTACAATAAAACTTTATGCACTGATACAATATTAATGCAAACACACGCTCTGTTTCAATTCACAAATAACTCCACCTAAATTTCACAACCCTAGATCATCAAGCCTGCTCAAGGTTACAAGCAAACCTTCCGAATTCACTTCAGCAGTTTATTACAGAACAAGCAACCATTTGAAGCGTCTCACCGAAAAGAAAACTGCTTTAAAATGTTGTCACCTAGATGTCTAGAGTCTTTTTCCTACACATTTGATTTACGTTAACTATCTATGACATACTTTATTACATAACCAAGCAATTAATGAGGTCAGTGTTTACACTGCTGGATTTAGAATTTTACACCATGAGTCAACACGAGAAAAAACTGCACACTCAACCTTATTACAAAGTGCGATAGCAAACATAAATACAAAGAACATTTCCAAAGAATTTGCCCATTTCCACTAACATGCTTTTGTTATTCTATCCAAAGAAAAAACAAAACCAAACTTGTCTAGTACTGTACGTTAGTAAATGAAATGAAGCTCTGTTTAAATGAAACTAAATCCCAAATACACTAAGATTTACTGCCTACATCCATCACAAAGCAGAAATAAAAAAGGCAAAGGTTTGGTTTCATACATGAAAACTGCACTGATGGATCACAGTGATCAGTGTACAGTTACTGCCCTAAACTAACGGACACCCAATTACAGTTACAGTAACACTCACCAAACCCCCCCTATTAACACACAGTCTGTGAGTGAACCAACCTACCATTGGTCTCCTGTGCGGTCCTGAAATATCAATAATAATAATAATAAAAGTGCTGTAAGCTTACCAACTAAATAAAATTTTGTGTTAGGACTGATCAACTTCTGTTAAACACTGACCAAATTTCCTTTATTTAAATACGGCTGGCCAGTGAACCAACCCAATGAACTGTCAGTCCTGTACACTAATAATAATAATAATAATAACAATAATAATAATGATAATATTTTCCATGTGTGCAATTACTGCTGGCTCACTGAACTAATGTACTGGGAAAAACCACCAGCTGTACAGTATTTACTTTATTTTATATCGTCACTTACCGTCAAAGAATAGTATTTACACAGTGTTCACACAGCGCATAGTGAGTTCATAGCATAATAGCGCAGGCTAGAAAACACTTCCCCAAACACTCAGTACAGCAGCTTTTTTAACATTTAATTTTATTCAAGATTTTTTATTTTTAATTCCATTTTTATTTAACATTCTTAATATCTACTGGTGACTTTACTTTCTATATAGGAAACTGCGTTATAAGCAATTTCCCTCAGGATCAATAAAGTTTTACTGATTCAAAATAATAATAATAATAATACATTATTATTATTAATAATGTAAATATACTAATTATTAATAATAACAATAATAATAATATAGTAATAGCACTAATAAAAATAATGTGACGTACGAGCCTAACAAATCAACCAAATATTAGTTAAGAGCGATTAAAGTCTGTGTTAATGTCAGATTTAAAGCAGTCTTTAACGTTTTTGGTAGGAACATTATATTTACATGTAAAGCGCTCGTACTGAGAAGCCTGCCCAATGACAGCGGTCGCATTAATCTCTCCAAGCCGGCCAGCGTCTGTGTATGTAAGACAATTACTGAAGTAGGCAGAAAGTTACTGAAATAAGTGTAACTAATAAAAAAAATATGCTCAGTCAGCATCGACTCAAAACTTTCACTGAAAACTCATACCACCAGTCTAGCCTCTACTGAACGAGATCTGTCTGTGAATGACAGCCGGTTGACCAATCTGTGCAAACCGTCACCAGTGCTAGCCAATGAGAGAGCGCTGTGAGTGTTTACGTCCCGCCCGTTAGCAGAGCCAGTGCTAAGCTAAGGCCTCGAAGAACACAACGGGGGAGAAAGTTTGGATGAAAACTGGAAGTGTTGCCTCAGCGCGACACACTGACAAACAAGTGGACAAACAAATAAACACACACCGCGTCTACCTCTTAGAACAATATACGCGTTTTAGGCCAGAGGAGCTGTGCGGCTTCGCTAGCAGCACTGTTTACCAGCCGCGGTGTGGAGCTGAAAGTGTACGAGAGTGTGTTTCCTCCTTCCATAAAAGATATGTATCCACAGGAGGAAGCGTTTACTCCCGCCCCCCCGCTCACAGCTCAGCCAGCCTGGCTCTCTCCTCTCCAACAGCCCGCCGCTCACTAACCGCCATCCCGCTGCAGCTCACAGCCAGGAAGTACAGCAGAGAGAGAGAGAGAGAGAGAGAGAGAGAGAGAGAGAGAGAGAGAGAGAGAGAGAGAGAGGAGGGGGGGGGGATGGGGAGTAGGCACAGGTAGTATCCCCCTCCAACACACACACAGAGTGTGGGGGCTACAGGTAATACCCCATAACACCCCCCACACACACACACACACACACAGTGTGGGGGCTACAGGTAATACCCATAAACCCCCCCCCCCCCCCACACACACACACACAGGTAGGGGAGACAGGTAATAATTGTTTTGCACAGATTTTTTAAGACAAGTGTTGCTGGTTTTATTTAAGATGAGATGTTCTTTTTGAATGTAGTGGGCGTTTCTAAATAATCACATCAGCTGTGTACTTTTAATATTCACACCCCAACCCTGCACACTCGCATGTGCTACACGCACACACAACACAAACAACATGAATTCAAATCAATATAGTAAACACTAGACTGAGAGAAGAAATGGGACGTTAAGACTGACTTGCTGTTGTAGACGATGGGTTATGGTGGGGTTCTTCCTCATATGCCTCTCCTTTGTGTTCTTCTTCCTCTTCTTCCTCTTCTTCTTCTTCTTCTTCTTCTTCTTCTTCTTCTTCTTCTTATTATTATTATTATTAACTGAGTCACCAAATTATTTATCCCAAAACTAATAGAAAATTAATTAAAGTTAGTCTCTAATACTCCACAAATTAAACCCATAATACATCATAGAGGCATCCCCATCAGATTTCATTTCATTTATAATTATTTCAGGAGGACACTTCAGTTTGGATGATTTGGAGAAAGTTAGTGAAGCAAGATTACATTGGTGTGGACATGTCCAGAGGAGAGACGAAGATTATATTGGAAGGAGGATGTTGAAGATGGAGCTGCCAGGAAAGAGGAGAAGAGGAAGACCCAAGAGGAGGTTTATGGACTTGGTGAGAGAGGACATGCAGGTGATCGGTGTGAACGAGGACAATGCAGAAGACCGGAAGAAATGGACCGGAAGAAATGGAATTGGATGAGACAGTCCCTAAGACAGGAACAGCCAGAAGAAGACGAAGAAGAAGAGGTATCCGCATCAATGCCAATGGTACAAATTCAGAAACTAAAGGATGAAAGATGTCACTGAAGCTAAGAGACGAAACGATCTCACTGCAAATAAATAAATAAATAAATAAATGGTTTGAAGTTGGAGTGGTGTTTGTGGTCTGCAGCTTAACTCTCAACATCAGCAACTGGCCTAATCTTCTGGCTGAATGCAATCAGATCATCTCAGCAATGTTCAAGCATCAAGCATGAAGGTTTATAAGATGATGTTACTGTCGCAAAGGGGTTTAATGGCTGTGATTTCAGAAGAAATGCAGGATAAGCAGGTCTAACTGCCTGTTATGTTGAAATAAGTAGGTGCTGTGATTGGTCAGGATGCTCAGTGATGATTGGTTGGAGGACTCATTTGCATATTGCAGGGGGTTTATATTGTGGCACCTTCTGACAGGAAATACACTCTGGCCTATAACCACTGCGAACTTCTGCAACAACATCTGATGAAACTTCTAGCTTTAATGAAAAGGACTCGTGTTGAAAGTGGTGGTAAAGACGTTTAATGAAATTGAAACAGGGTCAGTTTGATTTTGCCCTACAGAAGTGTTTTTTATAGCCTGTGAATAAAATAGAATTAGAGCGATATGAACAGATATTAAATATTAATGCTCTGGCTCCCACTGGTGTACAACATGAAGACGTGCAACTGTCTGCGTACTTCTTTCGTATTTACACATTTTACTTCTGTTATAAATGGACTGATAATAAAGCACGAGGAGAGGAAGAGAGAGAGACAGAGAGAGTATAATCATTATTTTATTCATCATCAACTTTTATTATTCGTACGAAAACATAAGACATCAGCGTGGATTATCAACCACATAGAAAGATATAGACAGACAGACAGACAGATAGATAGATAGATAGATAGATAGATAGACAGACGGATAGACAGACAGATAGATAGACAGACAGACAGACAGGTAATACCCCATAACACCCCCCCGACGGATAGATAGACGGATAGATAGATAGACAGACGGATAGATAGACAGACAGATAGACAGACGGATAGATAGACAGAGAGATAGATAGACAGACAGACAGATAGACAGATGGATAGATAGACAGACAGATAGATGGATAGATAGATAGTTAGATAGACAGACGGATAGACAGACAGATAGACAGACGGATAGATAGACAGAGAGATAGATAGACAGACAGACAGATAGACAGACGGATAGATAGACAGAGAGATAGATAGATACATAGATAGAAAGATAGACAGATAGATGGATAGGCAGATAGATAGATAGACGGATGGATGGACAGACGGATGGGCGGACAGACAGTCAGCTAGATAGATGGATAGACAGATAAATAGACAGACAGAAGGTGGTGAGTAGACCCAGTGAAACAGCAGTTTTAATAAACTGTTTTAACTGAACTAGTTTAAACTTCATTTATTTGTACCAGGTCCATAATTTGACCAGTACAGAAAAAAAAAAAAAAACTTCTTTCTGTTTTCATGGGGAATTAAACTTGTTCAGTCGGGAATCCTTTCAGGGTGCCTGTTGGTTGTACTTGTTGCAGGAGGACAGTTCTTCACAGCTTCTTCAGGGTCTGAAAGGTTGTGTTTGGGGATGTAGGGACCGTGGTGTCTGAAGCTATCACTGTGGTCTACTGTCTCCAGAAGCTTTATGAATTTCTTTTGTGTCAAATGGTGATTATTATGAGGGCCAGTAAAGGTAAACTGTTTGTGTCTTCTGTTTGGTTTTCCGACACTTTTATTCACAGAAATGTTTAGACACGCCTCGTATAGTAAACACTAGACTGAGAGATGAACTGTGTCATTAAGATCCGCTGTTGTAGACGATGGGCTATGGTGGGGTTCTTCTTCCTCTTCACTCTCTTCTTTTTCTTCTTCTTCTCCTCATTATTAACTCATTTTGAGTGTCACCAAGTTATATATCAAAAAACTAATAGTAAATTAATTAAAGTTAGTGTCTATAATCCACAAATGGCACTATAACGCAGCATAGAGGTGTCCTTATCAATTAGACATTTCATTTTATTATTATATAAGAGACAAAGGGACACTTCAGGTTGAACAATTTATAGACAAAGTGTTGAGGATGTAGTAAATATGTTCTGCTGTCAGAAGCTGGTCTACTGTTGCTGTATTCTGAATAGTTTATCAAATATTTGTCAAATATACACTGTCCCACCTTTCAGTCTTCCTCTCCTTTCGGCCACTCCTGAATGACTTCTTCTTGTACTTCCTCCTTCAAACCAACCACCTGCATGTCCTCCCTCACCACATCCATAAACCTCCTCTTTGATCTTCCTCTTTAGTATGAAACTAAAACCTAAAACACTAATTAAACCTCTTGCTGTTTAAATAAAAAAATGAAGCTGAAATTAGAAAGGTAGAATTATAACTATCTAAGAATGACTAAGAAGCTTGATAGGGCAGATAATGGCCAAGTGGAGTTGGCCACAGGATCGGAAGATTGTGGGTTCAAACCCCTTACCAGTAGGTTGCCCTGAGGTACCCTTTAGCAAGGTACCCTCCCCATCACTGCTCCCTATGAAAGGCATCTTATCCTGCTGCACGGTTTGGGTGCACAGGTTAAAAAAATAAATAAAAAGGGGTGGCCTAGTGGTTAGGGAGTTGGCCCTGGATTTGTTGTGGGTTTGATTCCTTCACCAGTAGGTTGCCCTGAGGTACCCTTGAGCAAGGTACCGTCCCCGTCACTGCTCCCCAATAGCTGTTGCACGTGTGTGTATGGGTGAAACGCAGAGGTTGAATTTCGTTGCGTTGTGCTGTGCTGCGTTTCACAATCACGAGGGTTGTCACTTTCACTTTCTATAATCAGCACAGCTTCACCAACAACAACAAAGTAATCAAACCTTTGGAAAACTGTAATCACACCGGTACCCCGTATATTTACTGTTAGGTAGTCAGACAAATATGTCCTTGTTCACATACTGCACAGACAGTCCAAGCAAATCAGATGCTTTGTTTGATTTCACACTTGATTCAATGGTCCTCCTTTGTAGTGGTGATGCTTAAGTGTTCACTTTACCTGTGTTAGGTGGACAGATGTGTCTCAGACGTCCTTAACATCTGTATTTTGCAATGTCCACACAGCAGACCCTCATATGGTTCGTGGATGGCAGGTGTGAATGAGGCATGTATTCATAGGGAAGGTTTGCCACTGGATGGCGGCAGTAACTAAGGCAACAACACATGCCTTTAATGGATTTTTAAAAATTATTATTTTATTATGCAGACTTTCCTTATATGGAGATAAAATACATTGCTGTAGGTTTTGATTATCACACCTCACAGTTTGTGTCAGTTGATTGCACAGCTCTTCAGGAACACATTCTGTTAACCATTATATGCAAAATATTCTGATTGTATACACACTTTGCTGATGAATTTGTCCAAAGAATGTAAAGCACGCCTTTTTTGTGCAGTGGTTTCTGGCAGTAGACACCTTCGCTTTCAGTTAAATAATCAGAATCATCATTTCTGTCATAGATTTTTTAGATTTTGTTGGTTACAGTTGTGATTATATGTACCAGTATGCTGGATGGAAGCCTGGAAGACTTCTTTGCCACATGACTCAATTATCTGCAGAAGTGAGACGTGTTAGGTTGCAAATGTAAAAACTAATAGAGTTGAAGAGTGTTTTGGAGCTGCACATGTGTTCAGAATGAGCAGTGTTCTGTTTCAGATGATAGATTGAAACAATTGTCGTTTTTTCCATGAATAATGGATTCTGAATCAGAATGATTTGGCCGCTTAAACTTATAAAAAACAGATTGTGCTTAGAGATCATAGTGTAACATCGAATCTTTAAGGATTGAATCCGGGCTGCACAATGTAGTGTTATAGCAATATTGTTCTCTGCAGTTCACTAGAGAATACAATATGCAGATGAGTCTCTTTGCTATGTTTTATTGGCTGTTTTTCTGAATTGAGATACCCATCTTATCCGTTTACGTAATCCAGGTAATCCATGAAGGTTAGCAAAACTGAAGATGGTTAATTGTCCTCTTGGTGTGTGTGTGTGTGTGTGTTAGTGTGGCAGGCGACCCGTTAAGTGTGTTTCTCCACATTTTGCCATGTGTGAACTTGGATAGGCTTCAGAGCCACCTGCGACCCTACTCAGGATACACAGACTGTTTCCGTTATGTAAGAAATGAAATATATATATCAGTGTTGAATACGTCTTCATTAATGGACTTTGAAAGTGAAAGTGACTCTGCTTGTCATTGCGAGGTCACAGCACACAGTGAACCACAACGAAACTGGACCTCTGCATTTAAGCCATGCACACAAACAGGGGGCAGCTATGAAAGTGCCCAGGGAGCAGTGACGGGGACGGTACCTTGCTCAAGGGTACCTCAGGGCAACCAACATATATATATATATATATATATATATATATGTTGTAAGATGAACTGTTGTAAGCTGAATTAGGAGGATAAAATTGTAATTGTAAAATTGTGTAAATTAGTAACATTCGAAAAGTTGTTTTTCAAGCCTAGTTTCCATATATGACGTGTATGTAAGGGGAAGTGTACAATTTCAAGCCTTTTTTTATTCCACAATAGGGAAGTTTAATATTATATTCTATAGGTTAAATTGATTATTTGGGCCTAGACGCTTTGTGAGCATCACATGTATCCGTTGAATTGTAAACAGCAGTTTCTGCAATGATAAAAGTCTTTGTCCATATTGTGCAGCCCTACTGTGAATCCTTCAATCTTGATTTCTGAATATCATGGAGGATCATCATTCAAATGTAGTTTCTAGATTCTCAGTACAAAAGGTTGATAAATACTTTCTTACTAATCAGTGCTGTACTATATGAAGTATTTCATCAATAATATTGAAAATAAAAAGGGAAAAACTGACGTTTGATGAATTATTGCATATATGTTGAACATGTAACGTACATTTTGTAATCTGCTTGTTTTAGTCTATTTTGTCAGATGCGAAGGCTCATCTAAATTTATCCCTATTTCTCCAAAAATGTTAAACTTGGTATGAAAGCTATGTTTACCTGTTATTTGGTCCAGCTTTCTTCATTTCCCTCTGGTGCCACTGGTCTTGAAGAAGCCAGTCACAAAAATGCATGCGTGAAGGAAATATGCAAATAAATGAAGAGCTTTGGTTCCTCAGGACTGGAATCAGCAATCATTACTTTGCAGTTTTTAAAATAACAAAGCAAGTAGAAACCTCCCAGCAAATGTTTCAAAAGATTGTGTTGAAGATGTTCTTGGACATCATAAAAAAACATAAATGTGATGTGGGTCAATCCTTTATTATGATTGTAAGAGAGTGCATGTTCTTCTGTCCTTCAAAGAATTAAACTGTAAGTCCCCATTACTACTAACATATAAACTCATATCCTCTAAATACTTTATATACTCTACGTGCAGGGTGTACACAGCAGGAATAAAATGACTTTAATAAAAACTCAAATGGTTTACAATTTCACAACACAATATCTCATTCTAGAAACTGGCATCGATTAGTAGTACTTACTGAATAATCTCTGGTTATTAAAGAAGAAAGAATAAGTAGTAAGACTAATTACTGATTAATAAGGTTTCAGCAAAAGAAGTTAAACTAGTAAGTAATTGAGAAGTTAAAAAAGTCAGATGGCGTTTAAACTGTTGTCACACAAAGACTTGGCTTGTGTTTTATTTTTCACAATAATGTTGCTACACCCCATTTAGGTATGTAATAGTGATTAACTCTGTTGGGTTTAACTGTCTACATCTGGTGTATTAATAGGGCAGTCAGACTTTTTTTGGAGGCAATTTTGTTAAGCAGAGGTTCTTCTGAGGTGTCCTTTGTTGAAACGGGTTTCAACTCTCTGGTGCACTTTTAAAATGCTTGAATGAATTTGTATTTGGGTATCCTTTAAGAAATACTCCAGTGAGTTTAAGCTCTGGCATCCTTCATAAAATATTTGCATGAATTTCTATAAACTCTGTATCCTTTGCAAATGCTTGAATGAATCTGGACAGCCCAGTGTATTTTGTGCAAGTCTGAAATATTTTGAAAACTCTTGGATTAATTAAACCTTTTGTGCCTTAAGTTAAACACTCAAGTGAATTGCGACTCTTGTATCCTTGGTAAAACGCTCATGTGTATTCCAACTTTGGTAGTCATTGCATAACTCCTAGATATAAGTTCTTTGAAAAGTCTTGTGCGAAATTGGACTGTGCCATATCCATTCTTAAGAACTCTGAAATCATTTGTGAAATGATCAGGTGCATTTGAACTCTTTGTAAAACACTCATATGAATTTGGACAGTCTGATGTGGTCTCTAAACTCTGAGTGAATTTCATCTCTCGTATATTTTCTTGAATGCTAAACTCGATTAAACTCATCGGTATACACCATAAACGAATATGGGAAATACACTTTGGCAGCCCTTTACAAAGCCTTGTGTGAAACCGTGCTGATATACGTTCTAATACACTGAATTTAATGTGTGGTAGGTTTCTAAGACTCTGGATTGTACAATGCTTTGTTAAACACCAAAGTGAATATGAACTCTATCCTTTGTAAACCACTGAAGTGAATTTGAACTCTGAACCCTTTGTTAAACACTGAATTTCAACTCATCATTGGTAGAATTCTCAAGTGGATTTAATCAGTCTAACCCGTTGTAAAATACTCTCTGGTATACTTTGTAAAATACTTGAATGAATTTGAACTTTGGGATCTGTGCGTGAATTTGGTCTCATGGATCCATTTTGATCAAATATTGTAATGAATTGCCATTGCTAAATTTGGACTCTGGTTTTTAATATAAAACACTTCACTGAATTCAGTATTGTATTATACTGAAGTGAATTTGGACTCTCTGGTATCTCTGTAGGGATGCAGTAAAGACAAGGACAGAACAGAGTGGAGAGGGACAAGGACAGAGAGACAAAGGGAGCCACGCCCAGAGGAGCCGACAGTATAGAACAGCGTGGGGCTAGGGCCAGAAAACTCGGTCCACTCACACCGATGACTTCTTGCTGATCATTTGGTGCAAGGTTAGAACACGGTATGTTAGCACTGTTTGAAAAAAACAAAAAGCAAACACTGAATTCTCACTCTCCCATTTCACCAATATTGTACATGCATGGGGCGTGAAGACCTGCCATATTAGTGGCTGGCGTTAATTGTTTGTCGTACTGTTTTCTCCATGGTGGATTTACATCGATTTGAAAGGGTTACCCTGGGTTAGTTTTGCAGTTTTGTAGTCAGGCTTGGTTTGAGCGTTTGTGGAGGCATATTCAAATTGAAGGTGGCTGTCCATCTACTGTCACAGCAATTTGGGCTGCACAGAAATATACATATAAAACACCATTATGTATATTTACCATGTTTGGTGATGGGACTTCAGTGACGACTGGATGAAATCAACTGTACTAATGCATCAAACATAAAGAAAAAGAAAACGTCAAACAGTAAAAAAGAGAGAAATGACAGCAGAGGGGAGAGAGAGAGAGAGAGAGAGAGAGAGAGAGAGAGAGAGAGAGAGAGAGAGAGAGAGAGAGCGGTGGCACACTGGAGGGTTGTGTGAACATTGTTACAACATTGGACAGATACTGGAACACCACACAGCACAGAGAGAGAGACAAGTATTAGGAAAAATGATTTAATATCGGAGACAGAAGCAAAAAACTGCATCACACAAGAACGTACATTTACAAAAATAAGTCCGACTGCTTCAGCTACACAGTTAGGTTAACAGCGAAGGACAGAGAAACCAGAAAAATCTAAACAGCTAAAAGCAAAAAGTCCTCAAATTACGGTTTTATCTCTTTGTCAAACTAATACATTTATCCACTGAAGGTGACTAAATACTTCTAAATTTTCTAATCGTCTTATCATGGAGACTGCACAATACTGAACGAAATGAAACTTACCGCTGTCAGAAAGACTCTTTGAAAAGACAAACTGCTATAAGTATATTTATAAGCCAAAAGGAAAACTCCCGACCCTCTTTCCGAAAAAGCAAAAAAAAAAAACAAAAAAAAAAACCCAACATAATAATAATTAAATTAAAAAAAAAAAGAGAGAGAGAGAGAGAAAGGAAACTAAAATTCTTCAGTGTAGAAGAACAACAAGAAGAAGAGGTCCAAGGTCAAAGATAACCAAGCCAAAGTTCTCCTAGAAAATCTTTATATTAAAACCTAACCGTTCTGGATGCCAACTAGAAATCAAACTCGGGAACCAGCCGCTGGCTGACCACTGGTGTGGGTCAGACAGACTCTCAAAGAATTTTTTTTTTCTTTAATTGCCAGTATAAAAAGTTGCACTGGTACAAAAGGCATAAGTACAATCAGTTTTAGAAATAGGAAAGCCTGCTTTTTTTGTACTTTTTAAACCCCATCCAATGACAGATTTCAAAGTGTTGTCAAACAAACATGTACCACGCTTACAGAATCCACTGAAATGCATTGACTTTGGCTTTTCTCAAGACAATACTTAAAACTATTTAAATCCTTTTAGAATCAAACAAAATGATATTAATCTACAGATAACAAGCTTTTTTATACGGCACATCAGATCAACACACATACATTTTTTTATCTCCAAAAAACTTGACATAATAAGCCAAAATGCAAAGAAACTACACATTTTTCCTTTAAAATACACTGTTGTTAAATAGCACTTAAGAGAAAGGAAAAAAAAAAACTGAAAGAACAAACAGATTTAAGAGAAGATGTGTGTGGTGAAGAAAACCCCTGAGTGGAGAGCCTCAGCAAGCACTTCTGCAAAGACCCCTGTGAGTTTGTGCTTTACTAAACATCTAACAGAGTGTGCATTATGAGTGTGTGCATGTGTGCATACATGTGAGTGCGAGTGCGTGCAATGAAATCTTACCCTGTTTGTGTTGATTCTGGTGAAGCAGACTGATAGATGAAATATGCCAACACACACACACACACACGCACAAGCCTGACTTTAATACTGAATACAAAAGTGAGTGAACATTAGTGCTTTAGCTCCTTCTTAACTAGGAGTTAAATCCTGCCATTTGACACCAAAGAATCACCATTCTGTTCTTAAAAGCTGTTTTTATGACTATCATTTCATTGACATCACATCTTGGAAGAGCTGTCAGGCGAGTCAGATGTAATACTGCATACTATAATTGTGCTAGCAAATTGGGTCCATGTTTGTGGGTGTGTGTGTGGTTGTGCAAGTGGTCCTAGAGTTTGGCAAAGCTAACAGTAAAGCCATAAAATCTTTCCTGCTTGACGTATGACGAGCTATTCTCACTACTGCCTTCTTCAAACGTCAGAGCTTCAGATTCCATTCCTGGTGTCAAGGTATCAACTTTTTACATGAACGTGCATTGGGACTGAACATTTATTCACAACACACACGCATACACACACACATAACCTTGGCACTCTCTGTATACAGGCAGCAGCCTATTCCACCCCACTAATACTGAGTGTCAGTGTTAAGGCAACGGCAGAATTTGGGTAGAAAATAGTGCTTCAGAGTGAAGTAAACAGGGGTTTTTAGGGGGGCTGGCTGTAAACTACACTTGTAAACAAGCTTTATACAGGCCATTTACTAGACGTGTAAACGTTTCAACAAAGTGCTATCGCAAATATTACCGTGGACAGGTCTGTTCTCCTTTGGCGTCAGGGTGTTTTTTGTAAGACCTTAGAATACTTTGTCCTGAAAAAGTGGAGAGAGGCAGCGAAAAGCAGAGGAACGGAACTGAGGCGATTGTTTTACACATAGAGACCATCCAGCGACAAACACTCTGTCGGGTGTGTGTCTGAGTGTGTTTGTAAGGTATAAAGAAAGCTAATGCTGCGGTTGGCATCTTAAATGAAAGCGACTATTTGTCAAAATACGAAATGCACTCTCTGCATTGCAGCAGGGGGCAGCTGTTTCCAGCGCCCCGGGGAGCAGTGTTGGGGACGGCACCTTGCTCAAGGGTACCTCAGGGCAACCCACTGGTCTGGGATTCGAGCCCACGACCTTCGGATCTTGGGGCCTAATCCCTTAACATTAGACCACCGCTGCCCTTTAATGTGTGATGAATGAGTTTAATGATTTCATACATGCACAATACTTAAGCCAGCTAGTAAACCCATCAATCAGTCAATCAATCAATTGATCAGTGAACTAATCAATCAGTCTCATTTCTCTGTATTTGAGTTTGTGGATACTCTATGATATCAGGTCAGGTGTGTGTAGATGTTACTGGGGCACTGCAGGTTTAGACGTGCGGGACTTACATGGTTCATAAGGACGCGTGACTGAGGCGTGTGCATTTATTTGGCTGCATGTGTGTGTTCGTGTGTGTGGATAACGTGCACTGCTGAGACTCGTGCCCAGGGGCTCACATACACACACCGTCAAAGAAAAGAGGGCTGCGAGGTCAACCTTTAGCACAGGTGTGTGTATGCGTGCATGTGGGTGTGGGTGTGCGCGTGCATGTAGATTTGTATGTGTGTTTGTTCATGTGTGTGCATATGTGAGAGAGTGTGTGGGCTTGTGAAAGAGAGAGAGAGAGAGAGAGAGAGAGAGAGAGAGAGAGAGAGAGAGAGAGAACAAGAGAGAGCGAGAGAGAGCATGACACATGGGCACTTTTTACATCTTTACAAAAAAAGCAAAAAACATGAACAGTTCAGGCAACAAGACCACAGAAGAGCAAGTTAACAACCTTTTTTAAATCTATATCTTTAAATATGAGGGATCCATACAAAACACTTATGTAATAAAATACCCATGTTATCAAATAATTTCACAAGTAATACACTGAAGCTGTAGGCAGGATGTACCGTCAGAATTTGGCACTAAATTCCACTCATCTTGTTTTTTTTTCTTTATAAGAAAAAAAAATCACATTTTGCTGAACAACATAACACATCTAAATATTGTTTCCCACAATAAAAATAAAAATAATAATGACATTGATGCTTCACAAGCTGACATTGTAACTCGTTAAATGTTTATATAGCTAATTACCCAACAAGAAATTTAGCAAAGAGGGACTCATAAACAAAAACAAAATAAAGAAAGAAAGAAGAAAAAAAACAAACAATTATATTGTAGTAGCAATAGTACTATGATAGGCTTTGTCTATGTTCAAGTAAACTGATTTTAGTCTTCTCTTTAAAAACATGAGACAAATAAGACTATTAGACTTGTGATGAAACCACGACTCAATCCACGAAAAGCACCGACGGAAACGCGGGTCACACAAACTCTGTTTTTTTCCTCTATACATTTAAACAGTATAAAATATAGGTCATTTCATGTGCATTTATACCACGGATTGTCTAACTGTAGGTCAGTTCAGCAAAAGGTGTGACATGTAGGTAGCATTTCCCCCAAACAGGGCACTCTTTTTTATTGTTTTTTTATACCTTTACTACTCTAGAAAAAAGTGGTTTTATATAGACTTTAATGAGAAACCAAGCCACTTAAAATGGCTTTATCAAAAAACTTTACACTGCCTGAAAAATGTAAAAACCACAAGCGAGCTCTGAGAGACTCTTATATCAATCGGACAGTTTTTTCATTAAAACTGCGTGGAAGTAGTCTATTTCTCATAGAAACCGGCATGGTGCTCCTACTGTTGGCCTCATATCGTGAGATGCGCCAGCAGTAAGTCCCAAAGCCAATCCCTGTATTGTACTTTCAAGTTTACTTTAAATGAATAAAAGAAAATAAAGAAAGAAAATCTAAACGTAAGAGAGAAAGAAATATTGAGCAAAGAAACAAAAGTCAAATGCAAAATATTTTAATTCTTTTGCCACAGGTTTTTTTTTTTGTATTTATTTATTAATTTCTTAAAATGATCGTTCTGGTAATGGCATTAAATATACTATACCTATTTGTGAGTGTGAATGCAGCCTTTTCACATTTATTATTCATTTTTTCCTTCCTTCTCTCCCCTATCCCTCCCCCCCCCCCCTATTCCAAGAACAAAAATAAGTAAGAATAAAAAGAAAAATATCAAAATTATCAAAAATTAAGCTCAAAATGAGGTCACATGCAAGAGAAAGAAAAAAAAAAAATCCAAAAAGATCAAGCTAAGATAAGTTGAGAGATCAGTAGGAGGAGACCAGGTTATGATCAGGAGAACTCAGAAAGACATCAGAAACAATGACGAGACGATGAGACTTTTTTTTTTTTTTTTTTTTTTTTTTGATTTTTTTTTTTTGAACGCCACGTAGACATGCTAGGCAAACGATGAGCAAAGAGTCATGGAGATGAGTTCTAGGGAAGAAAACGGGAGAGGAGAGTTACACAAACAGCTCTGGCACACAACTACAGCATTAAAACCATGAGAACAACAAATGACAACAATAACGTCAACGACAACAACAACAACAACGACGACAACAACAACAGCGCTACTGACCAGCTGTGCACCAACAGAACCATTCTCAATAGAGGATTATTTATTCATTCTCTTTTTTTTTTACTTTCACTTTTTTTCAATTAATCCTTAACACAAATTTCAAATGGGTAAACATATACATAAATGATATACTCAAACACACACAAACACACCGCACACACACACACACACCCACGCACACACGTAGAACCCAAAAGTATCCATCTGTGACTAGTCCCCTCTTTGAGACCGCTAGATGGATCTGGATTTGGGGGTGGGGGGTAATACTCCAAATGTTTGATTTTTTTTTTTTTTTTTAGAACGTACAAACGAAACATAACACCAGACGAAGCTAAATGAAACAAAAGGGACAGGAGCAAGAAAAAGATTGCACATATGAAGTGCCACTACTTATGAGGAGAGGAAAGGAGCGTGGGAGGGAAAGAGAGAGTATGAGGGAAGGAGAGCTATAGGGCTTCACAATCCACAACTGAATGGTTGGCGACGTCACATTTTTGGCCCCTGTAACTGGTTAAATGTAAAAAAGGCCTTTCGTGGTATTTTTGCTGCATTGTAATGAAGCATTGTCAGTTTTTAAGCATGATTAGCCTACCACCACACTCACTGATCAATCTCTGCTGTTCTCATCGAGGACTAGCGGCAGTGTTTCAGTCCACCTGACAAACAATAAGGCATTTCTGCAGGCTATGATGTAACTAAACATTAAACTGCTACGAACACGGGTTTTTCATCCCAATTAATAACTGCAACAAACAGGATCACTCAGAACTCATTTTTGTGACAATCATGCAGCCCCATGAGATAGAAATATGACTGGAAATAAAGGGAGAAAAGAGTTGAACAATGGGGAGAGAGAGAGGGGGAGAGAGAGAGGGGGGGGGGAAGAGGAAATGGAAAAGCTGAGAGAAGAGAAGGGATAGCAGGGGGTGATTCTGTGTTCTCTTCACACAACAGGTTGTGTGGCTTTAGAAGACTGAACAAGGCTCCAAATAAGTGAGAGCACGTCTGTAGGAACCCAATAACTTAACCATAATAAATAAAGTCTTTCACTTCAGAGGCAGTAGAAATTCTGTATAAAAATAGAACTGCTTTTTTTACAAATAAAATTTACAGGCCTGTGGCTTTCTGTACTTTGATTTTTTTTTCTTTCGATAAACATCAAGTATTTTCAGTTTTATCCCCCCCACCCCGAAACTTAGAATGCTTTGTTAGTTTCTATTTTTTAGCCATCAACGGATCAAAATCTCCTTTTTTTTTTTTTCAAATGCTCTACGCAAAAATGCCGTGTGTGATAAAATGCTCAGACCCATAAACGTTTGAACAAAAGAATTAATTTCGCTAAATGAAAAATCCTGTCTGACCGAAAAAATAAATCAAATAAAAATAACCAACGGAAAAAAGTCTGAATGTTTAATGGCAGGTGTTTGTGGAGAGTCTGTTCTGGCAGTTGTTGCCGTTTGACTACAGAGAGGCCACAGCGGGTTTAAGCCTTTTCTCTCTGGCACCGGTGGGCCAAGGGGTCAAAGGAGCAGCGAAGCCCGCAGCTGACACCAGAGATGAAAGGGCAAAAAAAAAAGAAAAAAAAAAAAAGGTTTAACGTGCATATTGGTGCTTTTGCTCAGGTCTGACCCATTCCTACGCGTTCTCACAAGCCTCAGGTTCACAAAGAGAATCTAATCGTAGTTTAGAGATCTTTCCTTTCTGCTGTTGTTGTCGTCATCATGAAACGAAATAGGCATCATATAAATATTTACTTAAAAGAACAAAAATTAAATAGTTTACACTCAAACTCAAAATAACGATAATTTAAAAAAAAAACTAGCAATAGTAGCTATTCATTCATCGCAAGTCATACAAAATAATGGCAAAAATGGAAGCGTTCATGTGAAAAATATAAATAATAATAATAATAATAATAATAATAATAATAATACTGCCATCAAAAATGCTTAAAAAGGATGTTTGGGGAAAGTAGCTCCCACTAGTGGTGTAAGGGGTGAACCCTCTCCCCCTCCCATGTTCCCCTTTCCCTCCCGGGGTCCCGGTGTAGTTGC
>CM029392.1:3911887-3929387 GCA_017165825.1 Hepsetus odoe
TTTTACAAACACAATTAGATAACCATTTATATCCAACTATTCGATTAAATAAAGCTAAAATAGCCCATGATATTTTAGCATTCAAACATTTTTGTTTAATTATCGGTCTAAAATACTCAATTGAATCACATAAACATGGAACTGCTCAAGTAATGTGTTGACGGACAGGTTTCTATGAGCAAAGCAGCGCAATCGCATGCATGTTCCAGTCTTACCCTCTTTCTGGCTCCCGGCTGCGCTCTGCTGCTGCAGTAGAGACTGGCTGTATAGGGTTGGCAGGGCTGCTGCTGCATACTGCTGGATCCCTGAGTAAGCCTGGGTGAGAGCGTCCATGGGCCCAGCCGAGCCGTTACTGAGCGCAGTGCTGCCCAAACCTCCGTTCAGGGCAGCCATACCTGAGAGCATGTGAGCAACTTTACATAAAACCCAACAATAAAGAAAAAAGAAGTGCACTTACTCGTTAGCGCTTGGGACTGGGGGAGTGTGTTTTTTTTTTTTTTTTTTTCCACATCACAGCACGACACACATAAAGAACATCGAAATACAGATAAAGAAATAATATACACATGGTGTAGATGTACAAGACACAAACAATAACACAGATTAACAAACAGGAAGATTTTAGACAGACAAAACCACAGACCTTATAAAGACATCTCAACACAAATGAACACAGTACAGACCGACAATAAAGACCAATGTTAACTGTTTCCACATCACACACACACAGTTACGCACACAGACAGACAGTAAACACCAATATTGCGCATAACAGTGGAAGCGAGTGGAAGCGTGGTCACAACATGCAGAGTACATCTGAGCAGCAACAAGTCACGACAGCAAGCCCAAACAACAAACCCTGCTTTCATACGAGCTCCGGACCTTCATATTTTGAGAAAACGTTTAGGTTTTAACATCCTGTATATAATTATATGTATTTAATAATTTATGTAAAATACATAAAACGCCATTATTTACGTTTAACACTTGTTCTCACTACAAGATTGTGATCTGGTTCTTAAACAGGACGAGGCTGCAGCATGGTGGGATCATTCCCATCTGACTTTACCAGTAGACTTGTTTGTATGAGCAAAGAGAATAATCAGACATTAACTCTGAAAGCGACTGGGACCTCTTTGGGTGGATTTCTTTGTTCTTTAGGATAAATACTAAACCCATTCTAGCCCACAATACATTTGTGCATCATGATGTCACCGTTTTTCATCAAGGGGAATCGACTTAACACAACTGGCTTTATCGCTACATAATATTAGTGGAGTCTCTAAAAGGTCCAGACTATCTATCAACCACATAGTCTGTATGAGAAGTAATGCCTAGAATTCATTTATTGAACAGTCTTAGATGCATTTCAGGTGTACGTTTTACTGCACGTTCACTTAATGTTCACTACATTTGATTCTATTTCATGTTTCTGTGATAAAGTTTTAGAATCTTGATGATTGATCTGCTTACAAAATCAGCAGAGCCTGAGAAGCACCCCGACAGCAAAAATAAATAATCGCAGCATCCCAAAAATAAAGCAGCAGTTGTATGATCGAAGGAAACAATTGCTTTGACAACTGTTCTGTGGACTAATAGCACTAGTGACTAGTAACGTATTTACTTAAGGGATCGCAAAGCAAGGGAGCTCTGAAGATGAAATTTTGTTTTGCTAAAAATGCCACAATACACGAGCAAATGTGTTTACCCACCATTTACTTGTCTTTTATAGCATCTTTCATGGAAAACAAGGCCCAGATGATACACCTGTCCTCCAACAGAATTTATTTGTGAATATTTCTTTATATGGGCATGATGAGCTTGTTCTGATTAAAAAAAAAATACTGGAGACCCAGAACCATACTAGAAACGTACAAAATGCCATGAGATACAGGTTTGGAACAGGATCATGGGTATCTAGATTAATAGCAGGTAGCTGGTTTTCAAGTGTTTTCCATGAGCAGTGCTAGTTGGTATTGGTAAGAGGAGGCATGTGTCAGAATTTGACCATTTGCTGGTTTTATAGAAGCAGATGCTGGGCACAGAAACTGCATCGTGTAAGTCGAGGTTGCGTGCCAGTGTCCGGCCCAGTTTGGTAACTGCCCTACCCAACACCCCTAAACCTAACAGTGTCTACATAACATCAAGTAGGTGTATCTGAACACAAGTGTGTTTTGAATCATTACTTAATTGCTGATTTATTTTTGCTGCCCACAATTATTTGAACTGAGGGTTGAGCCATAACGTGTAAACAGCTCGGAAACAAGATGTTGAATCAGCAAATAATATGTTTAAAGTGGCATTCAAATGAAAAAAAAAGGCAATTTAATTGTCAATCTCAAATAAATGTTAAAGAATATCTGCTAAAATAACATAACTACAACTTTCGATTGCTTCAAAGTGAAGAAGTGAACCTTTTCCAGTGATCCTATAGTAGATTTTTATAAACGCCTGCTTGCAATGAAATGAAATGGTAGATTTCACCTATTAAAAGACAGATGATGAAGCCCAAACATTTTTAAAAGAAATCATTTCAGTGCTAACTTGAGTCCGTTCACATCCGATATGTAAAACAATTTGTTCCGTCTACTAAGTACAAGATCCAGGTGTTTATGTGTGTGTGTATCTGTGCATGTGTGCATAACTGATTCATGCATATTTACCGAGTGGCCTTTTGGCTTGACGGCCTACAAACAATAAATGATGACCACGGTGCTTAGACTGCAGCTTCCTCATTTATTCTGCAATAATTACAATACTGACCTTTAGTATTCAATTAAACTATACAGCCTCTTAAATGAGCACTATGTGTGTGTGTGTGTGTGTGTGTGTGTGTGTGTGTGTGTGTGAAAGTCATTTGAATGAATGTAAAATGGATGATGTTCTGTTTGAGAGAGCTTGATTTATAAATCCAGAAACCTGGCCAAAAGGTCATTTGGGAAAGATGGAGACATCAGGATCGGGTCACTCAAACGCAAACGTCAGCACATGCACACACAAAAGCAATGACAATGAGTGTCAGAGTAACCTCACTTTCCCCATATCATGTTAATGGTTAATTGCACACTCACGCACACACACACACACACACACACACACACACACACACACGCAAACTTCATCCCGCCATGTCAGAAAGGCCTCTCTTCATCCCTCCAGCAAAGTAAGAAATATAGGCCCCCATAACTATAACCTCCTGCATTACAAACACTAATCAGTGGCTCCGTCTGAAAATAATAATCTACGCTGACTACTCAGACACTATAGCACGCCTGAATCAAACGTTTGTGTAAAACATTGCCCGCTGGAGCTCTTAGTTTGGCCTGATTTGAAATGAAATACCGTATCCTTTGTGTGCCAGCATGAAGCGGTTAAGAAAAAATATGCGTTAAGACGGAAAACCAGGCACGGTGGAAGAGAGATCAATGTGTATACTGATTCATTTGTGATCGTATTAATGAAATATTTACATATTTGAAGTGAAACAGGCACTGCTTTATCTTGGTGTATATAAAAAGTGATTTTAAAAAGCGGGTGTTAAAATGAACACATTATTAAAACTTTATCACAGCTATTTGTGATTTAGTGAAGGGCTTATGAGACAGCATGGTCAGCAAGGCAAAGTGACAGCTGCCTTCTGTTCAGAAATGTTCCAGTACAGATACACACACACACACACACACACACAAGCTGACACCCTCACAGCCGCAATACAAGCAGCGCTACAATACGCTGTACAGAAAGACTAAAAGCAATGAATAAGCAGAGTGTCAAGTGCGCGGATGTGTGTGTTGAGACACGGCGAAGAGGAGTTTGCTGCATGTTTACACACTGATGCCAGAGACGAACTTCTTACTAGATTGAGGCAATGAATGCTCATCCAGTTCATGAGTGGAATATTGACCAGAGTCAAACCAAACTTTCATGAACTAAAAATTTGATTCATTTCCTGAGTTGGACACATATAAACATAGAACACCAACACAACGTATAAACACAGACGTATAGACACGCAAACAAAGGTGGAAAGTTAACTTTTTTTTTGTGTGTGTGTGTCCCAGAATCTACTTTTCTACTTTCGTACAAATCATAGTTTTTTTCAAACAAAATATGTTAAGAAATTGGATTCTTTTATAATTAAGTTCTTTACTTATTTTGAGCATCACAACCCTTTAATTAGTGTGGGTTATTCTAAGTGCTTGATAGTTTATTCAACTAATGTAAACTGTTCTTCAGGGCAAGCTAATGGTGAGGTTCAGTAGCCAGTAAGTAAGGGAAATTTTAACCACTGAACCAGTTCCAAAGTAGCTTTTAACTTAAAGCTCAAAGGCATATTTTCCACCAAAACGCTGGAAGCTTTGGGACTAGGACAATTCCCCGCATCTGTGTTTTAAATCATCTATCGTAGCACTCTCAACTGAAGCCCATGAGAAGGTTGTGAATACTTCAATTTAAATAATCGTCAAGCGCACCATATTGTGAACTAGAATGATAAGGATTATGTGATGGTAATTATCGCCAAAAGTTTGCTAAATTACTCAACACTGTCTGACAAATTAGGTCCAAACTTATACTAAGGATCTCAGCATTTAAGAAAGCTCCACAGAACTGGAAAACAAAAGCTTTGCTTAATTCTGTGAGTCGGAGTATTTGTAGGCCCGAGTAGATATCGAATGTAAAAACACTTAAAGTAGTTAAGTGTAGTGCTTCTAGCTAGAACCTAAACTTTTTTTAAATTTCTTTTTTTGCAGTAGTTACCTTAATCCCTTTTCAAAACCAACTTATTAATGGATTTCTGTATCAATACTTCTACTTCTGTTCAAGACTTCTTATGTTGGAACAGGATCTTCAGTAGACGTTTTCTGCATTCTTTCCACCCACACATACACACACACACACACACACACACACACACACACACACACACACACACAGACACACACACAGACACACAACTACTGGAACAGCAAACTCCCATCAGACCCAGAGAGATGCCCTATTTAACTCTGATCATCTGTTAAACTTTGTCACAACTAGTCTGCAAATAAGCGTTGCTGTCTGTGCAAGAGGAAGTAATGAAATATGACTGTGTGACTGAAAATTTGCATTTGAACATTCCTTTCAAGTTTGAACCGACGTTTACCCCTTTATCCTGGTGAAGGAAAAGACAATTTGGACAGTATCGAAGTTTTTTTTTCTTTCTAAAAGTCGTTTTTTAGCAATCTATAATTACGCAATACATTTGGTTAATACATATGATGCTACCTATAGGCTATTTTTGATCACAGTACTAGTGTGGTATAGGAGCATGCAACGATACACGAAGACGTTTGTGTGTATACGCTGAGTGGGTGTCTCTCTGGGCGTCACACAGCGGGTGAATGTGGGCGTACTGAAGTGGAATGGGTGAGGCGGATGCAGGGCTATACTCACTGTTGACGCTACCTGCTAGTGCATTAATGTTGTTGAGCCCGACTGTGGCCCCAGCCAGCCCCTGCAGAGTCCCCAAAGAGCCCAGAGAGCTCATGGCTCCTGCACTGGAGTTAGCAGTGGAACCTGCTGCTGGGAGAAGCAGAAAAGAGAGAGAGCGAGACAGAGAGAAGGGGAAGACAAAGATATAGACAGATAGAGTATAGACAGAGGGACAGAGGAAAAAAAAGAGAGACGAGAATAGTGTGTTATACTGCACATACAAATATATATGGCTCTGAAATGTTCATATTTTAACCTTTGAAAAAATGTTTAGCACTCTCACTCTCATTTAAACACACACACACACACACACACACACACACACACACACACACACACACACACACACACACACACACACACAAAGTGCAGGACACGGGTACAATCCAGGGAGTGGAGGATGATGATGATGATAGACAGCACATGGTCTTAAAAAAGGATGAAACCTGCAGAAAGGTGCATACAGAGCAGGCCAAATGTATAGAATCATGCTGTAATCAAAGTAACAGTTGCACAGATTTTCCAGCAAGATAAGAAACTTTTTAACATGGTAGCACACCTTATTCATCTTTAGCCCAAAGTACAAACAGAAAGGCTGGACAAACAAGAAGAAAAACAGATTTTTAAGCATGTCTTTGATTGCTGAAGGGATTGCAGTGATTGTTTGCAGCGTTCTCTCTCTTTTCGTTCAAGATCTGTTTTTTTCTGGACATTTAAAAAACATCTGTAGATGTTGATGTTCGTTGGAGTTTTTTGATCTAAGGGTTCTGCAAAATCATTTTCGTTGGTCTTTTCTGTGAAGCATTTCTGTTGCAAACATACAGAGAATAAGAGAATAAATGTTAATAATAATAATAATAATAACAATAACAACAACAACAACAATAATAATAATACAACAAACACCATTATTATTATTATTATTATTATTGTTATTATTATTATTATTATTATTGGGTGTTTTTCTTTTTAAGGGGGTAGAGTGAACACTTTCCTTCATATGAAGCACTTATTTTTCACATTACTAACATTAACACTTAATTGATCAAATCTTAAAATGTAAAAGAATGAATAAGAACCTTAAAAATAGTTTTATTTGATTCTGTTTTATTTTTCATATCTTTAGCCTGCACTGTAGACCTTTTTTCATTTTTTTAATTTACTATGGAAGAGGAAAGGGGTATGAAGAGTGACAAAGCGAGGAAAGAGATACGACATAAATGTGAGAGAAAGAACAATTCAGTGCTCCACCTAATGCACCTCCCACCTGGAAATAAAATTCCCAACAAACAGTCTCACTCTCAGAATGGATGAAGATTACAATCGAAAAACCAGCTACAACATTTGCACCATCAGACACCTAACAGAACAGATTTCATAGGATGAGGATGGCCTTCACCCTGGTACAGAGGACCACGGAACACACGCGCACACACACGCACGCACGCACGCTCGCACGCACGCACACACGCACACACACACATACACACAAAGCCAAGAGTCAACGACGGAGGTTTACAGCTAAAGCTTTGATAAAAGACTTTGACAGGCATGTCCGATGGAGGGAGGGAGGCTGTGATGGTGATGATGCTGTTGGTGAGTTGGCTTAGTGTTCAGGATTGTGAACAGGAGCTGAATTCCGTTCTCCAATTAGCATTCTCTGAATAACCTAATACATTATTATTATGAGACAACACTCAACAATGAAGATGGTGGTGGGGTTGGACACATTAATTTAGCTTTCAGAGCAGTAATCAAGTCGCTAGCATTCTTTGATTAGTGCTCTCTGAACGATCTCAGGCTGCTGTGTGACGGCCCTGAAGGGTACGGTGATGACAACAATGGCGGTAGTGAAGTGGAGGTGGATGGTGATGATGATGAAAACCCTGGCGGAGCGGCCGCTGGTTACCTGGGCTGGCCAGGGCTCCCAGGGACCCTGTGCTGGAGGTCAGGGCGCTAGCAGTGGAAGGGCTGGCAGAGCTTTGCGCTGCAGCTGCAGCTGCTGCTAGAGTGGCCAGATTCTGTAACTGCAGAGCATTCATACCTGAAGAGAGAGAGAGGGTCAGTGTGTATGTGTGTGTGTGTGTGTGTAGACGACTTAAAACATGGTGCTTCGGCTTACACATGGCTATGTGTGTGTATGTGTTTTTTGGGGGGAGGGGCACCTTAGTGTGCATTCACCTGTAAAACTGGATATAAATGTATATGAATGTGTGCAAAAAGTGTGTGTGTGTGTCCACCACACACCCAGCTATACTGAAATCAAAGGGGAGAGAAAGTGTGAGGGATCAAACTGGAAAATGCACAGAATGTGTCATATATACACTCTGAGTGTATATACTGCAAACTATGAGTTAACGCACAATTAAAACACACACACACACACACACACACACACACACACACACACACACACACACACACACACACATACAGTAGACGCACAAAAGTTAAGACACCTAAACTACTCTAGATGAGTGTTTTCTGAATTACTAAAGTTCCAAGTAACCATATCACAAATAACTCTCATAAGTCTCAAATTAAAACCAGTACTTCCTGTTGTCAATGATGATGAAATGAAGTGCTTTGTGCGACTGATCAGGTTGCTCACAGTTTCACAGTTAAACTGGGCTGAAATGTTTTTTTGTTTTTTTTTTTGTGTGAACTCTTCATGGCTGGAACTTCTAGAGTGACCACAGGTTTCAAAGCTCAAAGCCTGCCAAATGAAGTCTGGGCAAATACCAAAGATGGAGGGACAGAATGACCTGCATTCGTCCTTGACAGCAGGAGTGATTTTCTCTTTTCAAACAGCTCTGACACTTCTGCCAACATAGGAAATTATGAGTGGAAAAAAGGAGGGGGGTTGTAGGAATTTGACTTTTTTAACACATTCATTTCAACACATCAATCTGAATCAGGTTGTCAAGGGTTGGCTGACGTTGCACACTTTGTGTTTGCTACTCCATGATAGTCCCTCTTCATTGGTCAGTGTTTGAGCAGATTTGGAGGGATATATCTGGGAGGTGGAACACTCCTAACCAGTGACACTGCTGTGGCCAGCAACACCGTTGTGCCTACATGTGTACCAACCACACGAACACACCATGATGCCACTTCCTTGTCACTGTTAATGCTGTGCTGGGAATGCTGTGCTAAATAATACCGAGTCTGCAGAAGCACTGGGACCAGTGATACATGGAAACAGGGAGTCACACACTGTGGACAGTGGAGACTCTTTAGACATGGTTTTGCAACTGTTTTTCAGACAAGAAAAAACTGATAAGCAAAAACACCTTTTTCAAAGATCCTCAGAAAGCTCCATTCCAACTTATTCAAACGGGTTGTAAACATTCTGATAAATCCCGGTCTTTTCAGATAAAACATCGTGTTTGTTGCGGAGCTCTGTCAGAAATTGAAGGGGTAAAAAGTTAAGTGCGTATAATGGAAAAAGACCAGCAGGAGAACAGGCTGCTCTGGAGCACTGTCTGAATGCTTTTGTGCTTCTGAATAGAGACGAAATCTAAGCCAGAACAGTGTGTTTGCTTTGAGTGTGTGTGTGTGTGTGTGTGTGTGTGTTTATAAAATGCCTGCTGATTAGCTGGCACACACATAGATCTGTGGTCAAGGAGGGCACTTATGCAAGTGCCAGTTGGGGTTTTGTGTGTATGTGTCTGGATATGAGAGAGTGCGAGATAGCAAAAGAAAAAGAGGTTGGAAGTGCGAGAGAGCAGGTGGGGGAGGAGGAAGCGAGAGAGAAAGCAAAAGAAGCAGTTGGAGGGCGAGAGGGTGAGAAAAAAAAGAAACAGAGAAAACAAGAAACAAACGGGAGTGCAAGAGACTGGGAGGAGGAAGAGGGTCTGTGAAAAATTGAGAGAGGGAGAGAGTGAGTGGGTGAGTGATAGAAAGAGAGCGAGAGAGAGAGAGAGCGAGAGCTAGAGAGAGAGACAGAGAGAGAGAGAGAGAGCAAGTATTTGTGAGAGAGGGCAAGCAAGAGAGAGTGTTTGTCAGACGTGGTCAATGGAGAACGTGTGCGGCACTTAACTCGGTGCTCAGTGTGTGTTAGTGTGTGTTACTGAGGCTCCTTATGGCTTATAACACTCAATGTGTTACTGAAGCTCCTTATGGCTCTTAGCTCCGCCTACAGCAGATGTCAGCTGCACATAGCACCTGCCAATCACGGCCTGTTGCCAGGCGACAGATGGAAGAGTCCAAAGACTTTCACAATTCAGCTGAAAGAAAGAGCTGAAATCTCAGGGAGCTTTTGGACTCCTGTCGGTTTACACTTCACAGAGAGGACGAGACACACGGATACACACACATATGTAAATTTACCCTTTTGTAATGAT
This sequence comes from Hepsetus odoe, assembly GCA_017165825.1. Lineage (NCBI taxonomy): Eukaryota > Metazoa > Chordata > Actinopteri > Characiformes > Hepsetidae > Hepsetus > Hepsetus odoe. The sequence goes on from CM029392.1 coordinate 3,921,706, forward strand.
GTCTGTGTGTGTGTAATATGCAGACAGATGAAATACACCAAAGTCGTGTATCCTCGGTGTCGACTTCTTGCATCTTCAATGGAAACTTCACTTATCTACGTTATTATTTTAAACATCAAGCATTTTGCATTTTGCCATTTCCATTTGGCCCAGAAGGGTAAACAAAGCTCCTGGTTTGTTCACGATTTTTAATGCCTGCGTTCTCCACAAGTGGCAAATTATTTTAGGGGCAACGGCGGCCTAGTGGTTTTGACACGGGTTCCCTGGATGGGAAGGTGATAGGTTCGAATCCTGGACCAATAGGCTGCCTCCTGCTGCACAGTGTATGTGGGTCAAACGCAGAGAATGGATTTTGTTATGTTTCACTGTGTACTGTGCTGCACAATGGAAAACAGTCACTTTCCCTTCACTTTCACTCCACTCCAAGCCGCAACCAAGGCCGCAAACTCCACCAAACACACATAGCGCTATTGCACAGCTCTGTAAATGGATTTAGATTGTGCTGTTTGTCAAACTTTCTTTACGGTGGCCATTAGATAAATGATAAGGTAATATGTTTTTTTTTATTATTATTTAAGAATTCGTTTTTTCAGCTCAGCAGCAAGGCCAGACACAAGATATTCTTTAAAAAATCTGAAGTTAAAGCAATTTAAATATTCTCAATAGTGGAGTGAGCATCAGATGTGTGTTTGGGAAGTCTTCGAAGCGGGCTTCAAACGTTCATTATGAGCTATGACTCCTTTCTTGGAATAAACTCCATTTAAAGTGGTTTCACAAGAGGCTGCTGTTTCAGAAAGACAGCAAAAAAGCACAAACTGGATTTGACAGTTATGGTAATCTCACCAAATTAGAGGCAAATCTCTTTCATCCTGCGCTGTGGCAGCTGGTCCTGCTGTCGGCTTACTGCGAACCTATGTCTTGCGTGTGTGTCTGTGTGTGTGTGTGTGTGTGTGTGTGTGTGAATGAGTGTTTCAGAAACGCACTGCTGAACTTAGGCAGGAGCTTTGAGAACTCCTTAATGGTAAACAAAACCAGCGGCACACTCCTCGTACCGAGAGCAGTCGCTAATTAAGGAGGAGAGACAGATTCTTCTCCTCCGTTCAAGGGAGGAAGCATTGGCGAGGTAAAAAAAACAACAACAAAAAAAAAAACACCCTGCTATAAACACTGCTTTTGGTTATTATTCCTCCTTTTCTTCCTTTCATCCTCAGCGGTGACAATGATAATTGAGCTGCTGCTCCAAATATTCACCGTGTAAAGCCCAGACGGCTCGATAAACAGACCACAATTAAAACCTGCCAAACGTCTAACACACTCGCTCACATACATACACACAAAGAAAAAGTGTTTGTGGGGGGGGCACAGAGAGAGAGAGAATGAGAGGAGGAGTGTTGAAGGAAAAAAGGACAAAGTAAACAACAACAGAAAAATGCACCGATCTGCCATAACATTAAAATCAACTCCAAATATCTCATACACGGACTCCACAAGACTTCTGAAGGTTTGCTGTGGATTCTGGCACCAGGACTTTAGCACCAGAAGTCATCAGTAAGATGTGAGGTGGTGCCTCCACGGACTGGACATCGTGCAGCGCATCCAGATTCTGGATCAGCTTGGGACTGGGCGAACTTTGTCAGGTTTCTCAAACCAAGCCTGATTTTTTTTTTTTTTTTTGCGGTATCATAGGGCATCGTCCTGCATTAGGGAACACTGGTATGATGAATGATTGCACTTGCTTTGCAATAATGCTTATGTGACTGTTTATGGGAACTCCAAGTTACATCAACATAAACACCAGGAACCAAGGTTTCAAGCAGAACACTGTCTGGAGCATCACACTGCCTTTGACTGCTTGCCTTGTTCTCATAGTGCATCCTGGCACTATCACTTCAAATGACAGCCAAAAAAATCTTGATGTGTCAGAACCAGCTCACCATCTTCCCTTGCTCGTTGTTCCAGTTCTGATGCTCATGTGTCCACTGTAGCAGCTTCTAGCAGTGGACACTGGACCTGTCTGCAGCTGTTGTCTTTTCTGCCATTTCTATAAACATCCCACCAGACCTGCACTTCTGGAGATGCTTTGACGCAGTCACTCAGACCCTCACACTTGCTCATTTCCTGCTTCCAACACATACATTTCAAAGACTGTCTCCTCACCAGTTTATACCACCCCATGACAAGCACCATCACAATGAGATTAATTAATGAAATAATCAATCAGTTATTCATTTCATCTGGCAGTGGTTTTAATATCGAGTCTGATGGGTACAGAGTCTCACAACTCTAAGAGCTATTCACATACTCACATATACAGACACCTGTGAGTCAGCTTGTATAACAGACGGATTGACACTGTCTGAATGTCAGTAACACATGTGCAACACTTCTTTTATCTCCCATTTTATCGTATCTTTCCCTGACTGCTGGGACTTCTCACACATTTTGGAAAGGTCTGGGCGGACCAAACCACCAACAGGAATTCTGGGGAAGGATAACAGTGCTAACAGCACATCCTCAACAGGGGAGCTGGCCTCTCTTTGGCGACCAGGCACATTTATTTGAAATAACCCTCAAACAGCTTTTTTTTTATTTTTAGCTTTAGAAGGTGCTTCTATTCAAAGTGGCTTAAAAGTGAGGTTACCATCTATGCACATAGCATGACTTCGGTGCAAGTGCTGTACAACTATGTACTCACACACTCACAACGCTCAGATCCACAGTGAAAGTGTACATAATGCAGATGCCATTGCAGGGCGCCGATGCCATCATCGAATTCTTCATGACAAATACTTATCAAGATCCCAGCACAGAACTCTTTATGACTTATTGAGGCTACAAAACTTAGTTTTAGAGCAATTGCAAGCTGGGAATTAAGGACAGGCTGGAGATTGCCTGAATGCCTGAAGAGAGAAGATTTGTTTGAGGTGTCCTTGACCATGCTCGCTTATGATGCAGCTATCGAAAAAAGAAAATGCTGAGAATTTTGACGACACAAAATTCATCCTCACATTCAAACATCTCTGAACTAATTCTTCCGTTCAAGCACACAAACATGTGCGCACACATACATACACTGCAGAGATTCCATAGGTCAGACTCTCCAACTCCCTCTACTGATTGGAAAGTTTCGGAAGAGTTCGCAATAGAAGTTAAATGGTTCAGAACTGGAATGGTTTAGTAATGGGAGTTTAGTAGGAGGGTTCAAATGGGCTTTACTGGGACGGCTGGGTTAAGGGCCTGAGCTAAATGAACTTACCAGCCATCTGCTGGATACCACTGAATGCTCCCAGGTTACTAGAGGAGGTTGCCTGCTGCAGCAACTAGAGAGAGAGAGAGAGAGAGAGAGAGAGAGAGAGAGAGAGAGAGAGAGAGAGAGAGAGAAACTAAGTGTAAACAAGTGTAAAGAGCCCACATCATGGATAAAGTAATACCTACTTAATTGCTTAGAACAGAGTTCTCATGCTCAAACCATGTAGGGCCACAGCCTTGATCTGTTCAATTTAAAGAAATAAAATCAAATTTCCACAATTCTGTCCTTACCTCAAGTGCATTTGGTCCACCAAAACATTTCCATGCATGTAGTTTGCATGTTTCTAACTGGTGAGGTGAAGGTTTCAGTTACTATGAAATACCTTTATTACCTAACAATGGAAGCAAACATCACACACCAGACATGTTTTGTCCGATTAAGTGCATTTGTGGTTTGATTGAAATCGATTTTCCTTTTTAAGCCATTCCTTAAAGCTATAAAATACTTGATTCCTGGTGGTATTTAACAGATCAGAGGAATCATACACAAACAACCAAAAACTTCGCATGGTGCTGAGACCCTCCAGGGTTTGAATTTGAGAGCCCTGGCTCAATATAATGTAATGTTTTGTTTTGTTTTTTTGAAAGGAGGAGGTTTGAGGGTGTCTAATAAATGCAGATGGAACACTATGATGTGTTGTAAGGGGATTTTTCAGAGGAACACTATAGAACAGTCTGTTAACAGCAGAGACACACAGCTTTTGCTACATAAACACAAACGCCAAGGGATTGTTTTTTGTCCACTTTGCTAAAACTTACACAAAAACTATTTAAAAAAATTTAAAGCCAAATCCTGAAAATGAACATGCTTGACTCTAGAATAAAAAGCCATTGGCTTGTTTTTCATGGTTAAGTGGGTGGTAGTTTGGCTGTGCGTAACTGCACTTTACAGAGTGTGAAAAGTGTTGTGTAGAGGAGAGCAGAGTGATAACTAGGGGTCACTAAAGAGGCAGAGTGGTCGCTAAAGATGCTACATTAAAAGTTTAAGATGACAGGCTCTTTATTGCAATCTAAGCTTCGGACTAAGACGGAGGGAGAAAGAAAGATAGGAGAAAGGAGCAAAACAGGTGGAGGAGGATGCAATGATCTTGTCTCAGTGCTCTTAAAAATGCCTTTTGCCCTGTCCCCTTGTTTTAATCTAATTAAAAGACAGAAAGAGCCTAAGTGAAATATGCAGGCTAAGCTTATTTGCTTGGAAAGAGTGGTGTTTTTGTGGCCTGAACTCTACGAGGCGGTGCAGGAGTTGGTTGGCAGACTACGTTGGTAAGTCTAACAAATGAAGGTGAGGTTCTGTGATGTAAAAAAAACAGGACAATCTGTCCAGCAACAGGGACACAGAGCACTACCTACAAACTATCATGTTGCCGAGATGTTCTGTGTCAAGGTCACCCAAAGTATGTTTTTTGAAAGATTTTTTTCTTTTTTCCGTTGCTACCCTTGAGAGTTGTCATATAACGTCTTGGATCATTCAGAGAGCGTTCATCTAATGAAATGTGCCTTTTATTGTAAAGGGATTTTTGCCCACGTTGCTAAATACTAGTCTAAATGTCTGTCTTTTGAAAGGTACAACTCTGAGGGTAAAAATCGTCAAAAAACACACTTCTGAGGACATTGCACAGTGAAGGCAAACTGGGCAACACACACCAAGTTATTTCAAGTGTGGGGACCCGTAGTCTATCGGTAAGGCGGAAAGAGCAAAAGGAAAAGGTGCGAGCCGAGCCGTTTGACTAAGAGACAGTGGAGTGGGCAGGGCCTACGTCAGAAGAGACTGTGCAGGGACGGGGTTTAGGAATTTAGGGGCGGAGACAGTGACTGACTGCGGCGGCGGCGTTGGCTGCGCTGCTGGTTGCCGTGGTTGCGTGGGTGTGGCCTCTTACTGCCAGATACTGTGGAGTTAAGCCGGTCAGCCCAGTCAGACTCCCCCAGGCGGAGGCGCTGTTGAGCTGCTGCATCTGCTGAGCCAACTGCTGCTGCAGCCTCCGCTGCTCTTTATCCTTCTGAGTGTCAGCAAACTTCACCACCATGGGGGATGAACATCCCTACGGGGAGAGTGAGAGAAAGAGAGAATGAGGGCGAGAGAGAGAAATTAGGAGAGGAGGGAGACAGGAAGACAAGGAAAGTGAGAGAGATGGGGAGAGAGAGTAGATGAAAGGGGTAAATGAAAAGAGGAAGAGAGGGAGAGAAAATATGAAGCAAAAGAGAGACCAAAAGCAATGTGCAATATGGAGAGTGAAAACAGTGAAGGAGAAAGTGGAGAATGGGGGAGAATGGGTGGGGTACAGGAGAGAGAGAGAGAGAGAGAGAGAGAGAGAGAGAGAGAGAGAGAGAGAGAGAGAGAGACAGAGAGAGAGGCATTTACCAGAAGTCACAACACTATTAAAGCTATAAACACACACACACACACACACACACACACACACTAACACACTCACACAGACTCACTCACAGGGGCAGAGGGAGTGCTTGGTGTACCGAGAGTGTGTTGAGATGGTGATATTATTTCCCCAGAAAGCGATTTCCTGCTTTATAAAGCTATTTCATCATGTGTGAGACACACACACACACTGCCTACACTGCACTCCAAAGACCTACTGAATCTCAGCTAATCTCTCTCTCTCTCTCTCTCTCTCTCTCTCTCTCTCTCTCTCTCTCTCTGTGTCTAACTGCCTGTTTCTTTCTATGTCTCTCTCTCAGACACACACACCTCAGAGGGGCGTTCAATATAGCTTAAAGCCCTGAGGCTCTGCACAGAGAGCACATAATCAGTACGAACGTGTGTGTGTGTGTGTGTGTGTGTGTGTGCGCGTGTGTGTTTGTGTGCATGCATATATAGAGCTTGTATAGATCTTGTATTAGAACATGGACTCTACTCTCACTCTCTCTCTCTCTCTCTCTCTCTCTCTCTCTCTCTCGCTCTCTTTCATACACACACACACACACACACACACACACACACAGAAACAGAGGTGTTTGTTAAAGCAGGCAGACATGATTTGAGAACAGAGAAACACGCTTCTGTAACAGACACTATGTGTTCAAATATCAAAGCTCTTCCGGAGGCTACGCCAGCTAACTCTGACATACATATATAGAGAGAGAGAGAGAGAAAAGAAAGAGTAGTGTAACTAAATGGACGTGTTAATAAAGCTGACTTGAAATGTGCCAGCTCTTGATCCAGTGGCTGTGAAACGTGAGATTTCATGATCCACTGAATCATTGCCTTCAAATGCTAAATCAGATTCAAGCAAATAAAACGGTTCAAAAAGTTCAAATATTGACACGCCTGGTTTTACCACACTCACTGCCACTCATTCATCCCTCCATTCACTGACAGCCTATTTCTGTCATCTCATCCTCCATAATCCTCATTTCTTCCCTCTCAGTCTTACTTCTTTACTTGCCTCCCTCAGCTCCCCTCTCTTTCTCCTTCTCTCTCTTCTAGCTATGTATTCTTCTACAAAAGCCTGAGTGTGATAGAAAGTGAATCGAACTGTCCGCTGGTGAAATGAAGGACTTCATGAGTTACTGAGTCATTTCCTAAAGAACTGTCAGCTGAATGGGCTCATATCCACTGTTACATCACATATGTGTCCACCTTTCCCTTCGCCCTTTAACTGCACAGTCAGGCTCATGAGAGGCCTGTGTGTGTGTGTGTGTGTGTGTGTGTGTGGAAAAGGGATTTGTACATATGAGAGAATGTTTAAGAGCCACACATTCTTCGAGCTGACGTCACACTGCTTGTTCCATTTGGAAAAGTGATTTTCTTTTTTCAAATGGGGGATAGATAAAAACTAAAAAAAAAATGAGATCGTGCTGGAGGTGTCAGTCAAGTGATGCCATCTCAGGGCATGCATCTCATGAGACCTAAAAATCTCATTACTCTCTCTCTCTCTCTCTCTCTCTCTCTCTCTCTCTCTCTCTCTCTCTCAAACACAGAGCTCCTTTCAGAGCTCATTCCATTGTTTATCTTGTTTGTCTCAAATACTAACAAATATATGAGATATTTTAGGGACAAAGAGTCAAAATTCAGCAACATCATTATCATTTAAGCATAATGCAGAGCTTAACAATTCACTTACACACACACACACATACACACACACACACACACACACACACACACACACACACATACACACACACACACACACACACACACACACACACACACACACTTGTGCGCAGCCTCTCTAGAACAGAGACTGTGTGCTTCATGAGAACTGGAGTAGAAAATGTGGATGAGGATGGATTGCTGATTTAATAGGACACACACACACACACACACACACACACACACACACACACACACACACACACACACACACAAACATAGACAAAACTCAGGAACACACTAATAGGTGCACACACACAGC
>CM029392.1:3934387-3936887 GCA_017165825.1 Hepsetus odoe
ACTCATCTGTTTATTCAGTCCTTCAGTTTTCTCTCGTTTTTTTTCGTGGTGGGGTGGGGTTCTGCACAGCGAACACTCACTCCGTCAGGCGATTTCAAATATATCTCTCAGCATGAGCTCAGGGAATGGAATTAATCTCATGTGGAATTAAAATATTCATGAACCAGAAAGAGGGAGGGGCAAAGACAGAAAACGAAAGGAAGGAAGAGGTAGAGGGGGCGAGAGTGATGGAGAAGCAGAGAGAGAGAAAGTGGGGAGCGGGAAGGGGCGAGATAGCCAGAGACATAGGAAGGGAAAGAGGGAAGAGAATGAGATAATAGGAATAGGAATAGAGAGAGCGAATGAGTTAAATGAGTATGTAGAACAGCAGGATGGAAGATGAGAGCTGAACATTTTGGCAAGTTTTTGCATGCCATTCTGTAGAGCACAGTCACACACTCACACACATGCAAGGGTGTCCCAATTCAGGGGCTGCGTCCTTCAAAGGCTGCATTTGTAGCCTGATTGCATCACAGAGCCGCGACCAGGCCATCCCATTTTCGAAGGCTCTTCAATGGCAAACTATAACAACCTTGTTTACTTGCACAGAGGATCTAACTGGTATATCCTTTGCAGCCTAGCATATCCTAAGATTCATTTTGCAGTGGTGATGGTTATTTGTAAGTTTTACATTAAAAATATAGAAAAATATTAAACACAACACTGATCTGCTTCTTTTTTTAGCTTAGTAGGAGTTATTTTGTTAGAAGTCGAGGCAGTCAGCCTGTAGTCTGCCCATTCATCGAGAGCTCTCTGAAGGCCACACCTACGTAGGGCTTAAGCTTCGAAGGAGCTCTAGATCAGGACACAACAGATTGACTACTGTATAGCCTGTCCAATAAAAAATCGGCTGAAATTAGTGTAATTTTAAGAAAACCTCATTCAGCAATGTAAGTAATGCTGAAAAATCTTTACATTACCATTAACCAGCTGTTTATTTGTTCAACATGTTGACAATAAAAAAAAAGAAAAAATAAATAAAATATTTTAATAATGATTAACATGTTTTCAACAGTTTACAGTCAACATGATCACATGGAGTTTTGCATCTAGAAATATATCTCATCCCCTATGTAATATTTACATTCTTGGTTCCAGAGTAGAATAGGCAGAGGCTATAATGGTTATACTTTGTTTAAAACTTTATGAAACTTTGCAATGTCTTATGCAGTGTTTCATTGCTTTCGCAAGGAAGAGCACTCAGAGTCACAGAGAATGAAAAGTGGAGGAGTTATATGCATTAGTTTAGGGGCGGCAAAGATATGTGAGACAGCCTGCAGGGACCCTTCACAAAATGAAATTTTGTGTTTTGAGAATTAAATACTGAGCTGAAAAATATTCTCAACAAACATGTCTCTTTTAAATGTTTTAAGACATCTCAATCTGAGCCAAAATGAGAAGATCAGAGTTGATCTGAGAAGAGTCGACTATTCCTTCAACAGCTTTATCGGGAAGAATCTTTTTTGTATTTATGATCCTTCACAACACCTATAAACACCTATACAAATCTCAATAATTGTGCATGTATTATAATGAATAATAAATGATAATATTTTCTGTCTCTTATATGCCACAAAAAAATCTTACTACTAGTTTTTAGACTTCAGTGGTAGGACTACTTTGTTCAAGAGGAAACTTTTGCAAACTTTTTTCTTCAACAAGCTTGATCGGTTGTAATCTGCTGATCGCATACACCTGCTGCTGCTCAAGGAGAACTATATCAGATCTCATAACGACACTAACATGCAGGGAGACAGATGTGTTGACTGGCTTTTAACAACCTAAATAGCAGCCAAACATAGCAAAAATACAAAAATTGAGGACGAGAATCTTATAGGATCATTTTTAATAAGTCTTCATGTGAACTGAATGTAGAGACAAGCTGATCAATGTCCACTCGGTGGTTTAAGGTTTCATTACAAGTGAAATAACTTTGAAGCTAAATTCACGTCTCGTCATACCATACAGGATTCTGGTTTATCGGCAGGCTAATTTGCCATCTAACATTTAAGTGAAGTAATGCTGCTGTTGTTCCTGCTTTCAAGTAACAGTACTAAATTTATCTAACATAACTAATTAACAGTAATATGAAGTTTCTGGATGTTTATACTCTTCTACTTTTTTACAAGTTATATTTTGATCAAAAGCAGTTCTAAAGCACCAGAAGTTCTAATGCACCAGAAGTTCTAACATTTCTTGGCTACAGCAACAGTCCCCCTGGAGCAAGTTGAAGTTAAGGGTTTTGCTCAGGAACCCAATGGTGGTAGTGCTTGAGGTGGGATTCAAACCTACGACCTCTTGGTCTATAGGCGAGTGTCCTACCATTAGATCACAACACCCACGTATGAATATGTAATGTTTTAATGTAAACCCAATCAGCAATACTGTTGGATCATTCTCAATATAGAACGGATTCCATGTTTGCATGTGTTTTTTTAACATATATTCAGCTGTTTATTAT
>CM029392.1:3941887-3946887 GCA_017165825.1 Hepsetus odoe
AGGTTCCAGGTAAAGGGATTCCAACCAATATAGGTCAGTGTAACAAACACATTCTTCTGAAACTGCTCAGGTACAAAGACTGGACTGAAATGAAGGGACTAAAATTTCAGGAGCCTGGAGAACTTTGGTTTGGATGCAAAATATGAACGATCACGTTGCTCACGATCATGTTGCTGGGGGAGAGGGAGGGCTTATGTACTCCGAGAGCGTGAGTTTTTGGAGTCGGTCAATAAACTGGCGATTTGGTCAGATGTTCGTGCACAGGTTCTAATTGGGGATATAAAAATAGCTGTTACCATAGAGATAAAGTGAGATACACAGAGTTTAAGCGGTGCCATAGCACTTAAATCCAGGATGTCTACTGGGCTTTGCACCAACTCAGCCAGCAAGAGAGATACAAACCAGCCACTAGTGGGGATGCACAAGCCAGTTTATTTCTTCGTGCCAAGCCTGGATAAATGGGGAGGTATGGGGAGTGCATCCGGTGTAAAATATATGCCAAATCAAATATGCGGATGAAGAAGAGTCTTCTTCTACTGAGCTTGCGTTTAGGAGTATATGTAGATGTATATAGCCCGAGAATCATATTCTAACCGATGACTGAAAGCTGAATCTCTAATTTCAGACGCAGTTTTACACCTTATTCATTTTCAAAAGCCTTCTCCTCTTTGAAGGATTTTCTCCCTTCCCTCCTTCACATTTTTCCAAGTGTTAATGACACACTAAGAGACAACAGTGACGATTTCCCGTCTGAGAGTTTCCCTGCTCATACTCTCCTTCCTGCTCTGTCCTCCAGCTCATTCTCATTCACTCGCCTTCTTTCCCCTCTCACGTTCAGTCTGAGTGGACTGCGTCACCTCCTAATACCTTCTCAGCCTGTACAGAACTATCTACCCTGTGGTGTGTGTGTAAGGCAGTGTGTGTGTGGGTGTGCATGTGACATCATGTAAAGTAGACCTACTAAGCCCTCGTAGATGCTTTAGATTTATCACCTGCTCAATTTTCACATTCACACTCAATCACCCCCACCCACCTCAAACACACACACACACACACACACACACACACACACACACACACACACTAAAGGCCAGCCACTCACCACAAGATCAAGCCACACTATCCTTCTAACGATAGACAGGTTGCCATTCTTCTAACCTATTCACACACACTCTCACACATATGCACACACACAGACACACACAGACACACATGGTGCAGGTTTAGGGGTAGTATAGTTTAAGTCTTTAGGTGGATCAAGTTACAAAAGTGTGTCAAATATAAGCAATGCTTCACCCTGACATGTAGCTCAACTCTGACCTAAACACACATACATACACACACACATACACACCCACACACACAATATGGCTGCAGTGTGAGGGATTTTGGTTTGAAGAGTCTTTGATGTGTTCTAAGCTCCTTACTAAGAAACTTCTTACACAACACCCAGCACAATACACACACACACACACACACACACACACACACACACACACACATCGCACACCCTCTCTCTCGCCTCTCTCTCTCTCATGACTCCTATAAAGACATCATCCTCCAAAGAAAGCTGATCCTGTAGAACATTGCCAGAAACTGCCAGACACCTATCACACACACACACACACACACACACACACACATACACACACACACACACACACACACACACACACACACACACACACACACACACACACACACACACACTTCAACTCTCCAATGGAATAAGTAAGAGCTTAAAAGGTCAAACTTTTTGTACTTTCATTAAATGCGCACAAACACACACACTTGTACACAAACACACAAATCCACATGAGGCTGAATATGAATGAACCATAACAAATTGTCATCCTCATCATTGCTCAGCAGAGATTCTGAGCCCAGCTGCATCATGCAAAGCAAGAGTGTGTATGTGTGTGTGTGTGTGTGTGTGTGTGTGTGCACGCGCATGTGTGCGTGTGTGTGTGTGTGCAGTTGCTGGCAATGTTAACAGAGCTCATAATGGCTGCAGTCATTCCAGTTATAGCTGCTTTAGTCAATTTAATCCATCACTGGCCTGTACACCTTCAAACACATCTCATATTCTCTTTCATTATTTCTTACTCACAGCTCATTGAAACAAGGGGATCAATTCTGTGGAAAGTGAAGATTCTAAACTTTCACGCAGTCTGTAACTAGAAGAGGAGGTCATTTTTTATGTGAATGAAATGAAAAATTATTGTTGTACGTACTGTGTAAAAAAAAAACTTCATATGTTTGCTGTTTTACCCTAAACCTGTCCATTAGGCAGACTTCAACCCATCCATGAAGGATGAAAACAGTATGTAAAAGAAAAAAAGATAATTAACCATGCATTTACATAATCATCTAATTTCCATTCCATTTTTATTTTTATCAAACTGTTCCTTTAACTGTAAAACAACGATCCAGACATTAAAATGATTCAAAACAAAGATGGAAATACTTGAGAATAAGGACATCCACACTGTCATAATGAAAGTAGTCATGTGCAGTTTACTCATATAAAGTAAAATTATGTTTCATAAAATCTGTGGGACGCTTCAACAACAACCCATCCCTTTTATAAAGATGCGATCAGCACCTTGCTGACAGATCAAAACCTTGTGTTCCTGTTTGTATCCCCTTTTTTTTCTTCTTTTCTCCTTCCTTCACTCCTTATTCTGTTACTTTTTAAGGAATGCAGGGTTTAGATTTAAGAAAGGGGCCGCTGACACAGATCAGCCAAAACATTAAAACCGCCTGTCTAGTATTGTGAAGGTCTAACTTGTGTTTTTGTGTTTTCCACCAACTCTTGTAGTTCAAGAAGCAAAAAGGTTTCGAGTTTTCTACTATATACAGCAAAATACTCAAAGAAAGTAAGGATGCAAGTTGCAGTGACCTGAAATTTAAGTTCAGTGCTTTATATCTTACACTAACAGAGACACAGAAAAAACACCAGGACTATATTCACCAGCCCGACTGCTTGATCACCAAATCAAGTGTTTCCTTTCTCCTCGTGCAAAGACGGAAACAGAAGTAGGGAGGGAGCAAAAATGAAAGAGAGAACGAGAGCAAAACAGCGAGAGGAAAAAGAGGCTAGCAGCTGGAGGGCACTCTTAAGGACGCGTCCTAGATTAGCTATCGTCCGTCCTTAGCTAAGAGTCAAGAGCAAGAGAGGACACACACATGGCCCTCTGATCGTACACTGATTAGCGGAGAGAGATTGAGGGAATTGATGCTGATCTTTTCTATCTTTTCTTCATGTTTCAGATGCTAATGAAGACCTCTTCATTCACACAGTCAGACAACCTGCACTGCAAGATTAGATAATTAGCCTTAGTTTAAGGGAGTGTTTGGGGTTTTGAATGGACTGGCGTGTGTGTTAGAAATGGACCAAATGGATTAGATACTAAGGCTCATATTAGAGTTTGCTGCATAAAAATGCATCGGTGCATCAAAAATGCAGAAACTTAGGTCAGGATGCTCTGGTAGAGGGAGAAAAGAAAAGTGTGTAGAGGCCCAAATTTATGCAGAACATTACACACAGAAGTCATAACGCACAACTGTGGGCAGCCAAGATGCAGTGCTTGGGGAGCGCTGACTGATACCTTGCTCAAAGGTACATTAGGTCAACCTACCAGTCTGGCATTCGAACCCATGACCTTCCGATCTTGGGATCTAGTCTCTAACCACTAGGCCACCACTGCCCCACAGTCACGCATCACCACAATGCATTGCAGTAGGTGCTCTAAATAACAATGTTCCTATACACAGGTCGGTATGATTAACAGTGTTCTTAATGTTTTAGCACCTGAAAGTGGGTTTCAAGGACCCCCAAGAAAAGGTGACACCTTGGGGATCTCTGGCTTTATGGATTTATTTATTTATTTATTTATTTAAGACGCCACGGCTCTTATGTCAAGTAACATAAATCATTCTTCCAGGTACAAAAGTCACCTGCTATCTCCTGAACAGCACGGACAGGTGTCTGAACATGCACATGCTTAACGTTAATCTGAAACGTGGTTGGTCATCAAAATTCACTGAACACACCCTTACCAGCCTTGCTTGCTCCAAGCACATTTTATTAAAAAAAACAACAACAACAAAAAAAAACAAATCTAAGACATTAATGAGCCACTGAGCTTTTGGATAAAATGGTTCTGGTCTGGCGTCATCCATCAATTCAGTTTTAAGCAAGCAAACAAACAACAAGAAGTAAACAAGCACTCACCCCAGTTAAGGTCTTTATGTTGTGCAGTGCATTCTGGGCCTCTAGGGCGGCTTTCCGTGTGTAAAACGTGACAAAACAGCACCCTGGGAGAGAGAGAGAGAGAGAGAGAGGGGAGAGTTTTAAATGAGCAGAAAACACAACTGGATTTGATCTTTTCTTTTCTTCTGGCTGCCTGCTGAGAGGGAATAGTCTCAGTGCCAAACAGCGCAGAAAGAAATAAGACGGAAGAGAGAGAGAGAACGAAGGGAGAGAGTGGCAGAGACGGGGGGTGAGAGAGTAGCGATCAGAGCGTAACTTTGTGTTTGTCCTGGTTTTTCTCTGTACAATGTGTGTGTGTGTGTGTGTGTGTGTGTGTGTGTGTGTGTGTGTGTGTGTGTGTGTGTGTGTGTGTGTGTGTGTGAGAGAAAACCCTGTACATACCTCTCGCTCTGTACAACATAGTGAGAAGCAGGAATTTGTCATATAATGAATCTACTGAGTGAGATAGTGATGGGAAATCTACAATAAAGTGTCCAAATGTTTCCGGACAGTTATTAATTATGAGTTACATTTGCATTAATGACATTTATCAGTACACTGCCTAATTATAAGCAAAGTTTCCCTGGAGCTACTTGGAGTTGAGGGCCTGGTGCAGGTGCTCAAATGGTGCTAGTACTGGAGACAGGATGGAGCCAGGCTTAAACTCCAAGCCTCTCAGTCCACAGCTGAGTATCCTAGCCCTAGGCTATCCCTACCAGCTACCTGAAAGCACCTCATCACAGAC
>CM029392.1:3949387-3959387 GCA_017165825.1 Hepsetus odoe
CCGATGAAGGCTGAGCATCACACACACACACACACACACACACACACACACACACACACACACACACACACACACACACACACTACCGATAAATACCGCATTAGTAAGTATTTCAGCCCAGATTCAGTAATGATTCACAGGATGTATCTCTGATAGTGCCCGTCCAATAAAATAATATATTAAGAATACATTGCATTACAATATTTTAGAATCAACTGACAACATAAAATGTAATATTTTCCTTTTTATATAACGAAAAATCCAATGTGTTGAATTTGCTTGATTGAAAGGTGTTGAATATTTTAGCACCGCCAATCAACAGTGTTGTTTTTCAGTTTATTTACCTGCGATATTTTATTTATGTGGAAATGACACACACCTTCGCCCGGCACAGCAGATGAGAGCATTTCCTCAGGAACTTGTGCGTCTTCGAAAAATATATTTTTTTTTAATACTTTTAAGGGACTTTTATGCTCCAAAGTTCCAAGCATGTCAAGTGTCTCAGCTTCAAAGCGCAGACGTGTTTTATTTTTCCTCAAATAAGCAATTCAAGCATAGGCGAACAAAAATGGAAAACACAAGACATTTACCATACATTAAATATCAAGAGATTATTATTATTATTTTTTTATTTCAAACTGTTTTTACTTTGGTTTTGGCTTCACATACAGCAAACTGATTCTTTACTTACATAAATCCAGGCACACCACAGAAAAGGCTGTACTAAGGAAACTAAGGCCTTAACGAATCTAAAAACGGCCTCTTTCACTTGATGAGTGCCAGTGTCCTGCAGATGGCGGAACAATTTTACAAGCAATGTGCGATTTCATTTTAAAATGCTCTCATGAAAGGAAACGTTAAAAGATTAACAGCTTTTAATTTTCATTTTCTACACTAAATTCATTTCGGAGTCTTCAATCAGAAAGGAATCATTTGCAGTGGCAACATACTGAGCATGATGCCGAGGGGACTATTTTAACTATTCGTAGTTTTCGTTCGCATGACTAACACCAAGCCCTTAAATGTGGGCCAGTACATTTTGTTTTTGGTTTGTTTGTTTCAAGCAAACAAACATTTAAATCTTCATTCAACCAAAAAGAAAAAATAGAGAAGAAAAAAGTTTCGGGTACTTTCCAGCCTGATACATCACCCATCAAACCAATCTAAAAAGAAACACTTTGGCAATATCTACATATATCTAGTGGAAAATCCCTCCCGTTCGTCAGGATGACAGTTAACCAAAGTACAGGCAGATGTGCACTTTATTCAGTGTGGACGGGTTGATAATGCTGCCGCTTGGGAGCTGAAGCACAGTGAGTTTTTTATTTTCCAAGGAAAGGCGATAGCTCATTCACTAATGTTAGCTAGCTACTGTCTTCCTTCAAAAAATCAGATGTTAAGCTGTCAGACTGAAAATGAACCTTCCCTTTAAGCGTAACTGATTCTTTAACTATCCATAGCTAACTTCTAACATGACTGTGGCTGTGTCCCAAACTTCTTCATCTTCTCCTTTTGGCTGCTTCCATTTAGGGGTCTCCACAGCAGATCATCCGTTTCCATTTCTTCTGTTCCTCTGCATCTTCCTCTTTCACACCGACCCCCTGCATGTCCTCTCTCACCACCTCCAGAAATGTCCTCTTTCCAGACAGATCGTCTCTCCCCTGGACATGTCCAAACCAACATTATTGTGCTTCTCTAACATGGACTGGGACTCTAAAGAAGTGAAAAGGTGAAAGTGACTAATTGCCATTGAGAGACACAACACAGCACACAGTGAAACACAACGAAATGCTTCTTCTGCGTTTCACCCATACACACATCAGTATAGCAGGGGGCAGCTATTAAGCACCCGGGGAGCAGTGACGGGGACAGTACCTTGCTCAGGGGTACCTCAGGGCAACCTACTGGTCTGGGATGCCCTGAAATACCCTTGAGCAAATCCTTGAGACTCACGGTGTGCTGTGCTGTGTCTCACAATGGCAATTAGTCACTTTCACTTTTTCACTACGTTTGAGTCCCGTGGTTGTGTAATTTGGTATGTAAAGTATGGAAACGTGTGGTTTGAGACGCAGCCTGGATTTTCCGCTTGTGTAACCTGTCAAGGGCACGGTTTCAGTCCACAAAGACGAACCAAGTCACAACATCTGTGTGAAGATACAGCGAAAAAATACTAATATTAAAAAACTTGATCTCATCTTTCATAAAATGCAAAGGCATGCACTGCTGGTTGCCATTCTTTTACTTCCTAACTGTTCTTTAATTTCTGCTTTGACCGTTTTTTTTCTGTTGGGATTCTGTAGATGTACAGCCCTCATCAGTTAGTTTATTCAGTTAGACATCCAGCATTTAGGCTAAATGAGCTAAATGGAAAATATACGGTGGTAAATGGAAGAAAGCTTTGTTTTGCCCTGCAGCTAAGCGGCCCATTACAGGCGTGATGTCACGTGAAAATGGCAAATACTGACCTGTGAGCACTCAGCTCAATCCAAATTATTTGCATTTGACACGGCGAGTGAAACTCAGAAAAGTAACTCACAACAGCCTGAGCTCAGCTGAAAAAATCTGAGAATGCCCCTACGCTTACCCTCGAATAATAAAGCTCTGAGCTAAGCCTGGACATAAAAGACATTATTTTCTGGACATAAAATTATTTTCTCTGTTTTGATTCTAGCCTGCATGTAGACGTTAAGCCGCACACAAACACACACACATACACACACATGCCAGTAAAATATTGCAGAGATACAGGAACAACTTTGTTACTACGATGAAAAAAATATGCGCAGCTTCTCGCTGCTCAGTGGGACGCGATTGTGTTACAGGGTGTTCAGTAACTTTTTTCTGGCAGCTTAGCCATTCATCAGTGCAGGGATAAAGAAATGCATGAGTTCATAAATAATGTAAAAACAACAAAGGAATTTAATTGAATATATGAATCTTAATTTAGTCTTATTTTATGCAAGAATTTGAAAGTCATAACTTTCATGGAGGCTCAAAGTTTCTTTTTTGTCATCAGGAACGAAGTACAAGCAGGATAAGATCAATAGAAATAATCTAAAATGACATTTCAAAGCGGCGAATATTTCTTTCAGCGTGCTTCTTTGCCATGCGAATTTTGACGGAATCATGTTCGCATAAGAAATCTGACATCAGGTGCATGCCTCGGAGATTTCCTGAAATTTCTCCGTGCTGCTGGGATGCAGAAGCTCTTGACCTGACATGGTGAATGGACCAATAGAAATGGCCCAAATATTAGGATGTTACTGTGGTGTCTAAGGACTTTTAAATAAAATTGCCAGTGAGGAGATGTAAAAGTTATCCAATAAATAGGCCAGTATATATATAGCCTCAAACAATTCAGAGGTACTGGCATCCAGTGAACTAATATTTGTTTTGGGCTTAATTGATGACATTGATGTATGATGGAGCTGTGCATGCAAGTGTAGAGTTATTTTTTCCCTTTCGTTTAGCCAAAGGGGGTTTCCTGTTTAGGCAAAGAATTACTCATGAATAGTCATGCTGAAAGAGCAAACGGATGGCAATGATGATGAGCACAGGCAACTGCAAAAATAAGTCTTAACCCCATTAAACTGCAGGGCTGTTATCTGTCAGATTTCTAATTCAGTAATCGGCGTGGAGCTAATCTGGAAGTTATGTAATCGCAAGGGTGTGTAAACATTGTGTCCATGCTCCACCTGCGAGTGTGTTCTTTTGCTAGTGTGAAATAGTGTTGTGCAGCTGGCTAGTCTAGTCAGATTCAGTCACAGCCTCTCACAACTCTTCACCCTTTTTACCATCAAAAAAAAAAAAAAAAAAAGCACCTGGAATGAGACTAAGTCAAGTGTGAGACCTTTACACTTAGATTTTCTGTCAAGATCAAGACTAGTAGTTGAGTCCATTTCAAGGCCGGTTCAACAAAAGAGAGAATCATATTCATTTTACATTTATTATAAATGACAGCAACCATATGGAACAATTTAAAATAATAAATAATGAATACATTTGCTCAATTAGGTTTCTCTGTTCGGCTCTGCATTTTGACTTTTGGAAGCAAATGATATAATTCTCGGCTATTTCCCTGTAACGTCTTTGTCTCCATGTGAAGCCGTGTAAGATTAAATATGTCAGGGCGCGTCACATCTAAAAGCAGGAATGGATGTCCAAGACTCTGATGGCGTGAGAGTAGAGGATGAGTGTGTGTAGGTCTATGTGCCTGTGTGTGGCCTACCTTTGCTCTGTGGTGGATTTTGACTGCGGTCCCTCAGTATATTGATCTGGTAGACGGCACCGTACGGCTCAAACAGCTCCTTCAGCTCCTTCTCTGACCACGAGCGAGGAATCTGGCCCACGAACATCTTGATGGCGTCCGGGTCTGGCTGGTCCGAATGTTCCAGAGCCCCGTTCATTTTACCAGCTGTGCCGTTACTGCGCAAAAAACAGAAAGAGAGAAAGAGAGTTTGTTTTAATCTTTGCGTTTAGGCCAATCAATATGGTAATAAGATGTTTAACATTTCGAGATACCAGATAAGCACCATTCTATGTCCTTCTTCTGAGGTTGGTTAACAAGCATAAAGTGACCAAATACACCAGCAAAAGATCAGAGGCAGATTTAAGAAAATAGAAAAGCGACGGTATGTAAAGCATGATCACGGAATGGTATTTAATGTTATACCATTTCTACAGATGCTATAATCTGGTTGTTGTTGTTTGCATGCTTTTTGAAAGAGAGAGAGAGAGATAGAGAGAGAGAGAGAGAGAGAGAGAGAGAGAGAGAGAGAGAGAGAGACTCTTAGTTCATTTAGAAAATATAATTTTCACTCCATACACACACACTAAAGAATTTAAGAGGAAGAGAGAGAAAGGGGCACACATAGATTAATTTCACTGCAAATTCACTTCACCGGCCAGCAAAGGCTTTCATCAGAAATGTCTTCTGCAGCTTTTCAAAAAGCTTCAAAGGTCAGCATGAACTGTCCTGTTACGTGTCCACAAATCACACATCACTGTCAGTGGCTCCGCAGGGCCCGGGGGGAACGGAAGCAACTCTGATTTGGGGCTGCTTTTGGGTTTTGCTCTCTAACAACTCCTTTTCAACAGCACAGCCAACTGAACTCGAGCTGGACACTACATTTATCAAAATGACTGCAGCAGATGCTCAAATAAAACAGATGTTCAAATAAAGAACAGACAATAACACTTCCTGCTCACCCTGCTGGACATGTCAAACTTTTGGCCTAAAAATGAGCTATTGAACATAGCTTGCCCTTATTTCTGAGCAGTTCATGTAACTGGATCTGGACAGTGATGCGCCGACTCCCAGCAGGGAAACTGTGGATCATTAAAGAAAGTCCTGCTTTGGAAATAGACAGATCGGAACGGAGATGAGTAAGCACTGGAAATATACGGATTTACCATCCCCCATTTCACATACAGAAAAGTCGAACAGGGACAGCAGGAACAGACAGAGAGAAACAGAGAGGAAGAAAGAGAAAGAAAAGTGTAAAAGAGAGATTAATGGAAGGAAAGAGACAGAGTGAGCTTCCAAAAATGAGTCCAAAATATACAAATTTATATTCAGACATGAAAGCATTTAGCAGACGCTCTTATCCAGAGCAACTTCCGTGTCCTAATTACAGGGACAGTCCCCCTGGAGCAACTCAGGGTTAAGGGTCTTGCTCAGGGACCCAGTGGTGGTAGTGCTGGAGGTGGGATTAAAACCTGGGACCTCTTGAACCACAGGTCCATAGACAAGTACTCTACCACTAGACCACCACCCCAGTGAGACAACAGGGAGTTTGAAACAGCTATGGAGAAAATAAATGCTGCATCATTCAGAGCTAGAACCCCATAAACCCTTCAGATAGCCTTGGGTTAGGTGACCACCCTTTGCCTTCAAAACAGCATCAATTCTTCTAGGTACACTTGCACACCGTTTCTGAAGGAACTCGGCTGGTCGGTTGTTCCAAACATGACTGTGTTTCAACCTCCGTGTGACATTGATGATCATCAGTACCTGTTTGGTAAAACT
This sequence comes from Hepsetus odoe, assembly GCA_017165825.1. Taxonomy (NCBI): domain Eukaryota; kingdom Metazoa; phylum Chordata; class Actinopteri; order Characiformes; family Hepsetidae; genus Hepsetus; species Hepsetus odoe. The sequence goes on from CM029392.1 coordinate 3,955,416, forward strand.
GGTTGATCAGACACCGACTATAATCCTACAGAATCCCTGACTTTGTGCAAGTGTACCTAGAAGAACTGATGCTGGTTTGAAGGCAAAAGGTAATAACACTAAATATTGATTTGATTTAGATTTTTCTTTTGTTCGCTCACTTTGCATTTTGTAAATTGATAAAAATAAACAATCGTTATCTATATTTCTGAAAGCGTTCTTTGTTTACAGCATTTTTTCACACCTGCCTAAAACTTTTACACAGTACTGTATATATACACTTCCCAATAGAATTCACAGAATTTAGGCTTACCAGCCAACCAGCAAACCCTCACTTTAAACCTGGCCTGGTTTAAAGTGTGTGTGTAATGATGCAAGCATGTACGGTTGAACATCCAAGCATCCATTACTTTGCTAGTGTAAAACTAAAGGACTAAACATCGAAACACTAAACGCTTGAAGAGTGAGTGGAGAGGGAAAATAATGCATGTCTGATTGAAAAGACAGCATTGTTTAAAGATGGATTACTGGAAAAAGAGAGGTGAGACGTGAAAAAAGAAAAATAAATGTGAAAAAAGGGAAAAACGGATGCAGCGTTTAATAAAACGTTATTTTAAGGGAAGCATGACTAGTGGAGAATGACAAGGCCACAACGCCACAGTGGTTAAATAAATAAATAAATGAAACCCACTGCGATGTCAAGGCCTTCCTGTACTGTAAAGCTACCATGAAAGAAAGAAGGAATGAAGAGAAAATATTAAAACCTCAATATGAAATGTGCTTGACAAAGCATGACACAACAAAATGAAGAATAGAATGATCAATTAAAACAGAAAAATAAAACAAAGGAAGTAAAGGGCAAAAATAATAAGTACTGTATAATAACGGTAAAATGAAGCAGAGCAAAAAAACAATGGGAGAAAGTAGGAAAAGACGAGGGAAAGTAAAGTACAGTGTAAAGGGCCACACTGGAAGCTGTCCTCAAAAAGCACTGTCATCTGCCCTACGAGATATTTAATGAAAGGAGCACAAGCGGAGACAGAGAGATGAAATGAATAAAAGGAATAAAGAGGGAGAGAGAGAGAGAGAGAGAGGAGGGAGAGGGAGAAAGAGGAGAAAAGCACACACCTCTGAACTCTGTTCATCCATCTCTTGCAGAAGGAGCCGATTCGCTCAGATGAGACGCCAAAGTCTTTAAACGATTTAAACGACATTGCCCAGTTAGCGGGTCCCCAAGGCAACCGCCTCCCAATAAATCCCCCAGCAGTTACCACGATAGGGCACCCCCTCACGCCAGTAAGAACGTAAAGGCAAAAAGTAACGAGCATCTCACAAACCCAGGGGCCACAGAGCACGAGCCAGAGCAAAAGAGGGAGAATGAAAGAGACAGAGGGAGAGAGAGAGAGAGAGAGAGAGAGAGAGAGAGAGAGAAAAGTGAAGGGAGCAGAAGGGACAGCAGTGTCAGGGTGTTGTGTGGGTGCGCGCGGACTTATCACACACACAATTACTAATTGTTCTGTTTTACGAGGTTCGACTCTGAGAGGAGCAAGAGCACAAGTCCCAGTGATGCCTAGCAGGACCAATGCCTACACAGACACACACATACACACTCACACTCACACACAAACACACACACACACACTGGATGTGTGTGTAGAGCAGCCTTGGTCTTCTGTATATGTGTGTAAAAGATGGTATAATAGTGTGTAAATGTGCATGTGTGTGTGTGTGTGTGTGTGTGTGTGTGTGTGTGTGTGTGTGTGTGTGTGTTAGATCCAAGTTTAAATTTGAACATCAGTAGCTAAAAGATCAGCTTTGGCCTCCCATATTGTTCTTAATTAAGCTGCATTTTTATGGATTGTATTGTATTGAATGTATTCATGGAAAGCAGCGCCTTAAACATGTTCATGCTTTCATCAACCCCTTAAAGTTTGGGGTCCGTACACACACACACACACACACATGCACACATTTAGAGACAATGTGAGTGAAAGGAATACCCTGGCTGCCACTATTGGTGTTAATATATGAGAGATTATTATTTTTTTGCTTTTAAGGCTTTCTATCTAACACACACACTCCATGCCCTCTCTCTCCCAGTTCAGTGTTGAAGAATTACAGGGAAAAAGTAAGTGTGTGTGTGCATGTAGGTCCTGGGGCTCAGATTAAGTTGTCAAGTGGATCCTCTCCTGCCTCAGCATTCTCTTCATCTCTCTCTCTCTCTCTCTCTCTCTCTCTCTCTCTCTCTCTCTCTCTCTCTCTTGCTCTGTCTCTCTCGTGCACACGTGCACTCTCTCCATCTCTCTCTCAATTTGAGCCAATTGTCTGCCTTAATGTCTTAACTAGACTTTCTATCAGCCTGTGGCCCTTAAAAGAGAGAGAGAGAGAGAGAGAGAGAGAGTGTGTGTGTGGTTATAAAGAGCAGATATAAAGAACACCTTGGCTTAAATCAGCACTGTATCCACCTCAAGGCTTAGCAATAAAAACAGACCCTCTGTCTCTCTGCACCTCCCTCTCGTTTCCCCCCCTTTCTCTTTACCTTTCTCTAGTAAAGGTAGTGTTTTGGAGGTGAGAGGTTTGGTGTAACAGCTGGCATGAATATATGTATATGAGGACAATAATCCAAGAATAAAACTCACCTACATTAACACTGTAAACACGTGCGTGCCATATATTAAGTGTATTAGTTTGGTGACCTGTCCAAGATGTTTCCCTGCCTTTCAGCCTATCAGCACTGGGATAAACTCCAGCGCCACCCACGATCCCAGTAAGTGACTGCACACACACACACACACACACACACACACATATATATATATATATATATGTATATATATATATATATATATATATATATATATATATATATATACAGTGAGTGAGTATAGTGGTTAATGATTTTGTCTTTGGTGTCTTTTGTTTTTTTTTCCCATTCTCAGATCAATTTAAAATGCCATCGGGGCCCAACATGATGAGTGAATGGACAGGTAGAGATGGGTCCTAAGAACATGTTTTTTTCTCTCTTATAACTAGAATGTGAGAAAAGTTTGCAATGACCTGTAAATCATGTAAATATACTTTATTAGAATACTATACAAATGTATATTAATGAAAATTGTATTTAGAAAAGGCCATTAAATATTACTTTCTTTCTTTCCTAGCAAGAGTGGTACTGGTAACTAGTAATTTGTAGAATTGGATGAATTAAAAGTGGGCGAGGTACAAACACAAAACCAGCAGTAATTAAAACAAATGGAAAAACTTTCATTTCCAGGCTGATGCTTCTCAGCCGGTTCTTGATGCCATCAGCCCATGAGTAGCATGGGATTGGTGTAATTTGTCCATCTGCGCTGCCTCTTCAACACCGACTACTCAAAAGTAATAACATGCCTACAGCATGGATGCACACTGTCATTGATAACTAAACGGCGCGCTGTGTCTGACTTCCAGGGGAGACAGAAATATGTCTAAAAGGCAAAAAGCCCTGAAACTAAGAAACAGACTAAAGGAATCTCATTCTAACCATATTCACCTAAATGTAAAATCTGTCTGCTTTCAAATGCTTCTGCAACAGCCACTTTCTCTTTCTCCTTGACGCTTATGGGGCTGTTAGTGAAGCTAGTATTATGTGAATTTGAGGTCAGTCACATCTTTGCACTCCAAGTGGTCAGCCTGGAAGGGAGTCGAGAGACATAACCTGGCCTATATGCAGCGATGGTGATAAAGTCTGCTGGCGAAGGATGTAGGTGAGTCCGCAAAGCGATACTCCACTGTTAGAACCACAAAAGCAATTAGTGTTCCAGCCTGTTCCTCTGCTTTGTCCTCTCTACCGTTTGCTGGTTCATAGCTGGGCTACAGTGGCAGATATATATCAAGCATAAATGGATTTTCTTGTTATGATGGAGCTTGTTGAAGAATAATGGTGTTTGTTGGATAATGATGGAGCTTGTTGGAGAATGATGGAGCTTGTTGGACAATAGTGGTGTTTGCTGG
>CM029392.1:3964387-3969387 GCA_017165825.1 Hepsetus odoe
TTTTTTTTTATCTTATTACAGTTCCAAGGGCATCACTACAGTTGTTACACACACACACACACACACACACACACACACACACACACACACACTCTCAAACACAAACCACTACAACTTTTACCACTTTTACCACTACAACTTTTCATAGAGTGTGCATGGACAGACAGACATGAAGAGAGAAGAAGACAAGAGAAAAGAGAGAAAGGGGCGGGAGAGAGAGAGAGAGAGAGATTGAAAGAGATACATTACACTTTACATATTTTCAGTGCGTCTGCAAACATAACAGAAGCTCAACTGTGCTGCCCTTAAGCAGAGACAACAAGAGGAACGAGAGGAAGGCAGAATAAAGAAAGCGTTTTAAAGGGAGATGAAAACGTAAGGCTGCTGAAGGGTGTTTTACAGAAGAGAAGAATAGAGAAAGAGTAATGTGCTTTTTACCATCTCTGGCATCATTCTCCCCTCTCTCATCTTGTGAGGAGAGTATGATCTGAACTCTCTTCTGACACTTTCCTAAGACTGCACGGTCGCTGTGGAGATGTGTTTATGAAAATAAGCCACTTTTGCTTCAACTATCCACAAAACCACAGAGGAAAATCACAGTGCCAGCACTACTTATAAGCTCATATTTTTGCATTAAACATTGCTATAGTGTGACATGTTCACTATTATAAAAACTATTTAGAAAGTGAATGAAATTTCTGCAGTACAGTGAAAGCCACTTGACAGGGAGTTTTTTTTTCTCTTGAACCATGTAAATAAACTACATTTCTTGCTGTAAGAATTATTATTATTTAATAATAAACTATATAATTGAATAATAAACTAAATGATGAATAAAATAATATGCATTAATCAATCAACCCACTGTGCATCGTATCTAATATGACCGTTACTTATAAAATCCTCCTAGGTGAATGCATTGATGCTACATCTGTGTACATTCAACACGACACTTTAGATAACAAATAATACAAGTGCAGGGCAAATTCAGGCTTTGCAGCTCAATTTTGTAAGATCTTTCAGTACGGGTTCGCATTACTGGTTAAACTCACATTTACAGCGTAACATCGAACTGAATTTGAAATGCGTGCATTTGATTTTCTGCCACACTATTAAGCCAGTAAAGGAGTGGCGGGTAGTGGGCAGTGTAGCAGTGCCGCTGTTATGAACTCATGGTGGGATTGGTTTAACCCAAGAGTCAAGGTTTAGCACCATTTATCCCTCTTACACACACACACACACACTCGTGGGGAAATTGTGTGGGCTTTGTGTCATTATTTAGTGCCGATGGCTAAGAGCTACATAGCCTTAAGCACAATTATTAGGGCAGTGTGTGTTTTAGGGATTTGGAGCTTGGTTTGTAATGGGGAGGTGAAGCGTTCATTTAGGTGTTTATGGGTTGGAAAAACATCGTCATGCCTGCCAATTAACGTAGGAACAGATGGCTGAGTTCATGATACATCAGCGATACATCTCTCTCTCTCTCTCTCTCTCCCCCTCTCTCTCTCACTCTTCCGTTCAGTCTCAAGAACATTTTCACACATGGTTTTACAGGAACAGAAGAGCACTGGCAAAGAGGGGAGAGAGAGGCACAGGGATAAAGAAAATACGAAGAAAAAAATGACAGTCAATAAAATAAACAACGCTGCCCGAGTGCTGAGTGATCAGCCTCCAGCCACACTGAGCTAGCCAAATTACACCTGTGACACACACACACATGCACACACACAAACACTCACACACACACACACTGTCATGACCCAATGAAAAGAAATTGCTCTGAACAGACTGCTTTAGAGCTCATAGCAGAAGCAAGCCATATGTTGGCAATAACATAAAAAAGAACGTGCGCTGACAATACACATGGACCACACACACACACACACACACACACACACAAACACACACACACACACTGGTAGGAGTTCAGATCTCAAAGCAAGTGATACTGCAGCATGGAATAAGTAATGAACTCACACGCGTTCTGTGTTGCACCACTAAGCAGAAGTGTATTGGAGTCAAAGATCTAACGAGAGTGAGAGTGTATGTGTGCATCAAAGTCTGTGACCATGTTAATAATGTGTGTTCATGTGTGTAAGTAGTTATTAAGTATACTGTGTGTGCGTGGGTGCAGACCACAGGTGCTCGGTCGCTCCATTTGATGCTTTGTGTGCGTGTGGAGCGCTTTATCCACGGCCCGACGCTTCTGAAAGGAGAAGTGGGGAGACAGGAGAGAGGGAGAGAGGGAGAGAGAGAGAGAGAGAGAGAGAGAGAGAGAGAGAGAGAGAGTGAGTGTACACTCGTCTAACCGCTGCATTGATCTCTCGCTCACGGAGTGCAGAGAAAAAGAGAGGGGGAGAGAGAGACGCATTAGAATGCAATATTAGACACAGGGGCTAAACGCAGGACCTGCAGAACGCTTCTGCAAGAGTGTGTGGGTGTGTGTGTGTGTGTGTGTGTGCATGTGTGTGGTAGGGCTGCCCGACAGTGATGTAACTACCGGGAGTGCAAGTGGGGCAGTCACACTGGGGTCTGTAGCTGATGTTTTATACAGAATTTAACAGTTTTGCCCTGTTTTACATCTGATTTATCACCAACTAGGCTAACTTAAGCTTATTTAAAAAGTCACATTTTCACAGCATCCTACTGTACCTGTAATATAGTCTTCACTTGTGTATGAAATTTATTTTATTCAGAGTTGTGCAGGAACTACAACTAGGCTAAAAAGCGACAGAGTCTGTTTAACTTGCATTAAGATGAGATTTGTTTACACAAAAAGAAAAGTGGGTCGATTTTTTCCAGTAGTTTACTCACGTTTAAATCTAATGTCAGCCATTTTTTTTCCAGATTGGCTACTCATTTACATTCATGTAATTTCATTCTCATCCCCAGAACAACATGGGGTTAAGGTTAAAGTGAAAGGTACTATTTGTGATTGTGAAACACAGCACACAATGAACAACAACAAAATGCATTCTCTGCAATAACCCACACACACCGTGCAGCAATGGACAGCCATACATCCAGCACCCGGGAAGCATGATGGGGACGGTACCTCGCTCATGGGTTCCTCTGACAACCTTCTGGTCTGGGATTCAAACCCACAACCCCAGCTTCAATTATGGTATAGTCCTTAGCCATAACCCCCACTTGCCTCAGGAACAACGGTGGTAATGCTGAGTTAGAATTTGAACTTGCAAATGACTGGTCCATAGGCAAGTTTCCATAAACCAGACCTTACGTACACCCAAGTAAAAGTATAATCCGCCTTAAATTAAATAAGCAGTAGAAATGACCCCCATTTACCATTCATCCTGAATCGACATTTATGTTAATTTCATTTCATTCAGTGGAGTTTGACTGATTAAGATTGAATATAACTTATACACTGAAACATTTCTAAATATCTGGCAACCTGTTTACTTTGTGAACTGGGAGAGATGTTCCCATATGATATTACTGAAGGATCTTCTCCATACATGGACACTGAACAATACTCTCATGATACCGATGCAAGTAGCCCGAAAAAGTCATATTCCCTCAGTGTGGTTCGAGTGGTGCAGAACGCCCTGGCTTTCAGTTCTTCGCCTGTGTTGTTACATAGCCTGCACGAGCAGCCCGGCAGCTCAGCGCTGCATCTAAAGAACAGTCGCATAGCCCACTTTCAGCAAAATATCTGAGAAATAAGCAATAAAAGCCAATGGAGTCGAAACAAGCGAGACAGACAAATAGAAACATGAAAATGCAAATTCTTCAGTTGATGAAATTGAAATACTAGGTAGGGTCACATGCTGCGTGTACATTTTCTGGACACGACTGCAGAAAACTGCCGCTGGTAAACAAATGCAACATGCTGTATTTGGCAGGATCTTTTTATTACACCGTGACTGATTTGACTTGGTCGGGAAAAGAACGTCTGTAAAGCTTTAATAGCAGCAGTGACTATTCGTGCTGTAAAGCTTTTTACCCCAAGCTCAGCATGAACGCGGCACATCAGGCTCAGGCTGTCGCCTTTTATTATATACGTTCATACATTTAACAATAGAAAACGATAGACGTGAAAGTTTGGCAAGTGAAGTTGACAGAGGTGATGACTATGCTAATAGAACACTACATTCCCATTAAGTAACACAATAGTAGGAGGTTAAAGTAGATTTAAGAACGACTAACTTCAACATTTCAACATGGTTTCTGTTCGTTTTAAGAGAAGTTGCGTTGGTCAACGCTGCGGAGGTCCTGTAGTAAGTCTTACACCCCTCAAAGAAAATGAAGCCCATGTTTTAGTTCATGAAAGCATGTCACCGAGTATCAACGCCGCATAAGAAAGTTTGCTATTAACCAGTGATGAACGTGAAGCAGCCTCCACTTTATGCAGAACTAACTGGTGTGCTAATGCTACTATTATCCTCTTAAGCTTTAGTTTAATCCCAAAGAAGTGAACTTCCGACACCAAACATGTCTTCACTGACGGCCTGCATTTATTGTAAGGGGAAGAAAACTGTAAGTTCCGTTTTTCTCTGAACCATTCCTTTAATAGCGTAACAGTTAGCGTAATGCCAGCGTTCGGAACAGACGCAAAGCATCTCCATCAGGGCAGAGTTGATGGGTTTTGAAGAGGCATAATTGCAGCAGCAGATGGCCTAAGCTTGGAAGGCCTTTTTTCTCTGAGACTATGAAAGGCAGCATGTGGGCTGGAGGCAGGCATGGAGCCTCCAGTCTCCAGAGGAACCGTAACAACGCCAAAGCTGTGATTCATACACACTCGCGTGCATCACCATAACGAGCTAATTTAATCACTGTCATCATTCACTTTGTTAAGACACCTATCTAGTACGTCCCATCCCTGGACCTTTAGTGGAAACCCGCTTTATACATGTGTTCAAATATATTGATGCTAAAATACAGTTGTTCCTCCTTATTCTGCACCGGTCAGTCCAGATGTTATTTGAGTGCTGGAGCATCCATAGCACAAGTGACAATGACTCTCGTGGGATGTGGGG
>CM029392.1:3974387-3984387 GCA_017165825.1 Hepsetus odoe
TCAGTCAAACTCAGTGGCAGCCCCACAGTTTTTAGGACACTGACCTTTTATAACTCTCTCTCTCATTACAAATACACACACACACACACTACACACACACACACACACACACACACACACACACACACACACACAAACACACACCCCGGAAGGTTTTTGACCTTTTCACACAAAGGTACTCACTAACAGGTCTGGATGGCCCCACCACACTCTCTAGTGCTTTTGTATGTGTGTGTGTGTGTGTGTGTGTATGTGTGTGTGTGTGTGTAATGTGTCAGCTATTCTAATGTCTTCAACAATATTGTGTGTTTTCTATATATTTCCAGGACTGGCCAAACCAGAGAAAAAGCCGAATTAAACTTCTAGGAGCAATAACATGCTCTTGACTTCTATGAACATGTGTTTCCCCTTTTTGATTAAGACTGGGACTGAGTTTAGGACTGGGTTTGAACATGATTAACACCCATCAAACCTGACATACTTTATACAGCTACACCATACTGTACAGAAACCTTAAGCCACCATTCATATTTTCCTTTTTGCATCCCACAGAGCTGAACTTTCTTCTATTTTTCTTACAATGTTGAATAAAAAGCGCTCCGTCTTCCTAGTTCTTGTCTCGTTTGTAGTCAATCTTTGTACCTGACCAGTCTATTGAATTGTTTTCTGTTGGCCTAAGCCACACAGTGACCTACATCTGGGCGAGCAAGCATCTATTAAGACCTTGACAGTGAGCCGGATGCAGATGATTCCCAGATGATAAGGATGGTGTTAGTTAACTACTGATGCTGAGTGCTGGGTGGAACCCCTTATCTAGAACCTTGTATCTTCAAGGACTTTGTAGCCTGTCACAGTGAAACATTTGTTCCCATTTCTCAAGTTTAATTTACTCAATATACCAAAGATAAGACTGACAGACATAGAAAATTCACCAACACGATGATTTCCTAGAAAACAATATAAAGAAATGAGGCTGGCTCAAGACTTTAGAATGGAACTTTACATATGACCCTTCCTGCAGGAAGTGTTTTTGTTTTGTGTGTGTGTGTGTGTGTGTGTGTGTGTGTGTGTGTGTGTGTGTGTGCACGCTTTTAAGCAGTCTGTCTCTGTGTCCTCATGAGATGTCCTCATGACTAGTTGATTGTGCATGCTGTCCTTTTTGCTGAAAGTTGCTCTTCTGTAATTAGATTTAAACTATTGGAGTCCTCTCATCTCTGGGGAAAAAGAAAGAATTTCTCTCTCTCCCTCCACTGTGTGACAACAGGCTATAATGTTGTTTGGTCAACAAGACATTTTATTTACGGCATTTGTAGACACTCTTATCCAGGCAATATGTACATTGTCCTAATTACAGGGACAGTCCCCCTGGAGCAACTCAGGTTCAGGGTCTTGCTCAGGGACTCAGTGATGGTAGGGCCAGAGGTGGGATTCGAACCGGGGACCTCTTGATCCGAGAATCCATGGCAGTGCCTACCACCCCACCACAAATTAACCTAGCTTCATAAATAGTTTTTTGTTGATATGCATTCGTCAAAAGATGTAACATGCCTATATCCGAAATTGCATACCTGCAAGGGAGGCATTCTGAAAAATAGAAACAAAAGTGTTTCTATACTTGTTTCCACTTCACTGTTAAAACTAATAAAAGAGTTCAAATTGACTTTGTAAGCTATAGTAACAGCAGTATGCTTCCCATAACCAGAAGCGATAGGTATTATAACAGCGTGTGATGAACTCTCTCATCTCAGTGGGGTTCAGTGTCACACACACACACACACACTCTTACTCACACACACACACACTTACACACACACACACACAAAACTGCTACTTTATTTTGTAGGCATAGGCACCTGCTGAAAGCTAATTAGCCACACACCATGCAAAAAAGGGGATCAGTCACATAGTCTGCTAATAGTTCTACCAACACACACACACACAGACACACACACACACACACTATAACTGGGCTTTCATGAAAAAGTTCGAAGTTAGATGCCAAACAAGGCAATAACACCATTTGGGCATTTAGAGAGAGAGAGAGAGAGAGAGAGAGAGAGAGAGAGATTATACCTCATGTCATGTGAGAATGTCATGAATAGACTGAACAGAACAGAAATCCTGCACACTGATATTAACTGCTCATTTGAATTAATTGCTCATTTGCAACATGTGAAGCTAAGAATGTCTTTATCCCTCGTCTCCTGTGAAGTTAACGTTACCGTGGAGACACATGGTTTCATCACAGCGACAGTATTCACTGACAGCAGAAATCTCCCTGCCTCAAGCAGACAATTTTTCAATTCTGGCATGGACGGCGATGCCTACACTGAAGCAGCTATTTTCCAGCACAGCCTGTGTGAACCTGCTGATTTGGAAAAGAGGAAAAGTGGAAACGAAGAAAAAAAAAAGTGATCGGCGAGTGGCAGCAAATGTAGGTAAATGTAGACAGGCAAAGAGAGATGAAAAGAAGATGAGTAAAAGATGTATTGTGTGTGTGTGTGTATTATCTTTGCTGCTTAGCTTTAGAAACCTCTATGTCTCTCCTTCTCTCTCATCAGTTCTTTCCCTCGCGTACAATCTTTCATCTCCTTCTCTGAGTTTGGTTCTGCTGTTTGCTGCTCTGTCCCTCAGTATAGAATTATTTTATAGAGCACACACGCCCTCATCACATTTAAACCTGGCAATGTAGCGGTGGCCTAGTGGTTAGGGAGTTATCCCAGCATCGGAAGATTGTGGGTTCAATTCCCCTGATAGGTTGCCACAGGCAAAGGTACTGTCCCGTCCCCGTCACTGCTCCCCAGGCGCTTTCAATAGCTGCCACTGCTGCACTGTGTTTGCATGGGTTAAATGCAGAGATCCAATTTCGTTGTGGTTCACTGTGTGCTGTGCTGTGACCTTGCAATGACATGGGTTATCACTTTCACTTCACCTTTCACTTTCTACGTTATTATTACGTCATTAGAATAAGTCCCAGAACGTATGTTCCACATTTAGATCAGTTTGCATGTGTTTGTTGGGGTGGAGAAATATTACATGTTGCTGGGATTCCATTCAACTGGATGGAAAATAGGCCGCTTGGGAGAGAGGAGTTTATTCTGCGCAGATCATGCTGACGCAACAGTTTTGTGGACGTAAGGAATATATTTAAGGGAAGTTTAATTAATAATTCAATATAATTGTGTATGATGACATTACTACGCTTGAAAATATGCCATCATTATAATGCCATTAAATTACTTAAATGAGTATTATTCTCAAGCGCAAATCATACGTACAAGAACAGGTAGAGAGATTTAGATGAAACACATTTCACTCATTTTAGTGCTACTTCTGCTCCTCACTTGATGGATGTCAGATTCTGACTCAGAACATCGTCCTCTGAGTCAGTGTCTATTTGGGTTAAGGTGGGGAGTATGAGTAAGTGCCAGAATGAAAGAACCTCAGCTTTTCTCTGATTTTACCAGATTTACCACCTGTTGCATGCACTTTAAAAGCATATTTAAAAGAGACCAACTGCAGAGACCAACACAGCTATTGTCAGGTAGGAGATGGTTGGGGGGGTTGAAAGATGACTGCTGGGAAGGTGAAGGCCTCAGATGTACGGGGCAGAGGCCGAGAGTGTTTAGATCAGTTCGTCACGCCAGATTATGCTACTCAAAGAAAGTAGGTAGATACCTAGAAAACTTTCCAGCCAGTGTGAGTGTTGATGCCTCAATGATAATCGCTTGCTGTCTAGTAACATATATGACATGTTAGGTACCTTACAAGTTTTGTGACCCTAACCTGTGTAGGTGATCTTTTTTTTTTGATAAAATGGGTGCTTCTATATGAATAGCACGTTTGCCATCGAAATGTTACTTCCCTTGTTTGTTTTAATTTGGAGAATGGATTTAGGCAAACAGTTTAGTTGGCTATAATGATTCGTTGGCGAACAAATGTGTTTTGTGGAGAGTGCTGTTGCTTATGGAATGATGGTGTTTGATGGAGTATGTTGGAGTATGATGGAGAATGATTATGTTTGGTGGAGTATGAAGGAGAATGATGGTGTTTAATGCAGTATGTTGGAGAACGATGGTGTTTGGTAGAGTATGATGGAGAATAATGGTGTTTGGTAGAGTATTTTGTAGAATGATGGTGTTTGGTTGAGTATGATGAGAATAATGGTGTTTGGTAGAGTATTTTGTAGAATGATGGTGTTTGGTTGAGTATGATGGAGAATAATGGTGTTTGGTAGAGTATTTTGTAGAATGATGGTCTTTGGTTGAGTATGGTGGAGAATGATAGTGTTTGGTTGAGAAAGATGGAGAATGAAGGAGAGTGATAGTGTTTGGTGGTGAATAGTGGTTTGTTATCAGATAGTGCTGTTTGGATGCTGGTTGGATATTGTTGTTGAAAGAGGAATGATGACATTTTCTGGAGAATTATAAATGTTGGGAATGATAAGGTTTGGTAGTGAGTGATTATGTTTGGTGGGAACTTGGAATTTGATGGAAAATATAATTTCACGTGATTGCTATGTTATGAATGGAATTGTATGTTATTTAGTTAGGTTGGTTAGAGATTGGTGGAGATGATAGTGTTTCTGGTTCTATGTTGAGTCCTGTCTGAAGCTTTAGAATAATTTCCCACAGCACAACACACACACTAACTGTTCCTGAGTGAAAAACATGCAGCATGGTTTGTGGACCATTAGTGAGCCTTTTCTGATGCAGAACACTGGTCCTGATAAATACAACCTAACAGGAACTGGAGCTGATTCACTAGACGTTAGAAATAGCACAAGGTTTTTAGGTCAAACCCTTCCCCCTTCACTCTCTCTCTCTCTCTCTCTCTCTCTCTCTCTCTCTCTCCCTCTCTCTCAATCCAGTCAGGCCTAATGGAGAACAACAATAGACATGATTGATTAACTATACAACTAATGAAGCAAAAAAGAAAAAAGAGTCAACAGACACACACACTCTCTTCTGCTTCTGGCATACTGACCATGTATAAATGTACAAGCTTCACAGAACATGACCTGTAACACACACATAAACACACACACACACACACACACACACACACACACACACACACACACAGCTGTCAGCTTTACATAAAGGTCCCTGGGCCCCTCGTCTATGGAATGTTCTGTTTGTAGTGAAAATGAGGAAAAAAAGATCTGAAGTGTATGTGTGTGTGTGTGTCTATACCATATTGCCATTCTTTCAGTGAAGGAGACATATTAATTCAAATGAATAGAGTGCTTTCCGGTCCTCTTACTCTGTGCAGAAGCAGAAAACGTGCAAAAACACTGAAAAATATTAAAGCTGCAGGCCCTGTAAGATGGATCAGAGGCCATGGGACAAATACACTCTCCTGACTCCTCAGGCAGCAATACTGTAGTGTTTGCTATTACAGTCTGTTCTGTTCACAATCAATGTATCACTTAGTCTATCCTTATTTACACTCTTCAAAACTACTGGTGATGTTCTGGGTTGGGCCTGCAGGGACGTTTTAATTGATTATTTCCATGGCACTGGATGGGTCTGCATCATCCATAAACGGAAGAAGTTTGGAACCTCCAGGATTCTTTCTGGCGCTGGCTGCCCAGCCAGTCTGAGCAATCAGGGTAGGAGGGCCTTAGTCAGGGAGCTGACCAAAAAATTGATGTTCACTCTGAAAGAGCATCAGCATCATTCTGTTGAGAGAAGGGAACCTTCTTGAAGAACAACCATTTCTGCAGCACTCCACCAATCACCACCAATGGTAGAGTGGCCAGATGGAAGCCACTCCTCAGTAAGAGGCACATGACAGCCTGCCTGGAGTTTGCCAAAAGGCACCTGAAGGACTCTTGAGAAACAAAATTCTCCGGCCTGATAAAACAAAGATTGAACTCTTTGGCTTGAATGCCAAATGTCATGTCTGAAGGAAACCAGGCACCACTCATCACCTGGCCAATTCCATCCCTACCGTGAAGCATGGTGGTGGCAGCATCATGATGTAGAGATGTTTTTCGGCAGCAGGAACTGGAAGACTAGTCAGGGTCGAGGGAAAGATGAATACAACAATGTACAGGGACATACTTGGTGATAACCTGCTCCAGAGCGCTCTGGACCTCAGACTGGGGCGAAATTTCATCTTCAAACAGAACAACGACCCTAAGAACACATCCAAGATAACAAGGGAGTGTCTTTGGGACAACTGAATGTCCTTGAGTGGCCCAGGCAGAGCCCAGATTTGAACCCGATTGAACATCTCAGGAGAGATCTGTAAATGGCTGCGCACCGACGCTCCCCATCCAACCTGATGGAGCTTGAGAGGTTTTGCCAAGAAGAATGGGAGTAGCTGCCCAAAAATTGGTGTCCCTAGCTTGTAGCATCACACTCAAAAAGACTTGAGGCTGTAATTACTGCCAAAGGTGCTTCAACAAAGCATTGACCATAGGCAGCTTTATTTTTGTTTTTTAATTTTTAATAAATTTGCTTTAGTTTCAAGCAAACCTTTTTCACTTGGTCATTTTGGGGTATTGTGTGTAGAATTCTGAGGTAAACAAAGAATTGAATCCTTATTGGTATAAGGCTGTTACATAGCAAAATGTGGGAAAAGTGATGTTTCATTGCTTTGCTAATGACTAGTTATTTATGATGTGTTCTGCTGTGTGTCTGCAAGAAATGTTGGTCTCTTTGAGGAGCAGAACAAACATCCTAGAACGGCATCCTGAGACGCTTGAATTAAAGTGAATTAAATTTGAGCAGGTCTTATATTTTTAGACTAAGAAGCTGAAATGTAATATAAAATATAAAACAAGCAACTATAAACATCTGGCGTAGAGTTTAAAAAAATACAAAGACTGACTGGTTATATGTTTTATATGTGAACAAGCCTGTTTGCTCTTTATAGCAATGCAAGCCAAACCTTTTGATTATTCAGGATCTCCTCACCATGATGGTGGTCTAGTGGAAGACCAAGACAACCAAGAGGTTGCAAGTTTGAATCCTACTTCCATCACTGGGTTTCATTGGGCAAAAGCCTTTAACCTCAAATTACTCCAGGAGGACTGTCCCTGTAATTAGGAAACTGAAGTTGCTCTGGATACGAGCATCATCTAAATGCTGTAAATGTAAAAAATGTACGATTTTTTTTCCTCAGGATGGCATATTAAAGTAAATAAGAATCCAGCAGAGGACACACACATTTATTATCTGACACAAGCCCTTCCCTTGGTATATTTCTACACCCGGAGTCATCACAGCGTGTTTCATGAGAGGGGTTATGAAAATAAAACAAAAGCACGGAGGTGATTGGATCTGGCCTTTGGGACAATAACGCTCGGCTCGTTTTCTCTCTTTTCTCTGGGAAAATTTTCTGCCCTCAGAGCAGAGCCTCCAAAGCCTGGGGACACATTACACAACCATCTACAACATGCAACACCAGATGTTTGTGCTGTGGTTTTTTCTCTCTTCCATTGTGTGTAGCTCCAAATCTCTCTATTCCCTCTTTACTTCTTTCTGCTTCCTCCGATTTCTAACTTTATTTCTTTTTTCTGATTTCATCACCAAACATCATTAGTTACAAACTTACTTTTCAACTTTTATCCATGCCTTCTATCTTGCTGTCTCTTTAACCACACATTCTCTGTCTCTCTGCCCCTGCTATCTATCTATCTGTCTGTCTGTCTGTCTGTCTATCTAGCTGCATGTTTGTCGGTATCTCTGTATCTCTCGATCTATATTTCTCAATAAGAGCAGTTATATAAGAATGCAGCAAACTCTCAGCTTTTGCTACACAGACTCTGATCATGGAGTAATCAGAGAAAGATAAATGTGCGTGTGTTCTTGGAGGTTATTACTGTGTGTGTGTGTGTGTGTGTGTGTGTGTGTGTTTAAACGAAGAGAGAAAAAGAGAGAGGAGGCTCAATGAAAGTTTGCACAAGAAGCTCTGACTGTTTTATTGCAGTGTGTGATGTAGTGCAGGCTTGGAGGCTTCTCTACACTGTTAACGAAAAAAAAATGGAGGACCAAGAGTTCTCTGTGTGTGAAAGAGGGAGAGAAATAATGTGTGTGTGAGGGTGTGTGTGTGTGTGTGTGTGTGTGTGTGTGTGTGTGTGTGTGTGAGAGAGAGAGTGAGAGAGAGATCTACTTTATATCTGCCCTAGGGCTGTTTGTGATGCGTGTTTGTGTGTGTTTGTACAATACTGCTCTAACACACACACACACACACACACACACACACACACACACACACACACANATCTATCTATCTATCTATCTATCTATCTATCTATCTATCTATCTATCTATCTATCTACCCCTGTGGAAGAAAGGATGGATAATAAACTGTATGTGTCTAAAGGAAGTGAGATGAAGAGATTAGCTACTGCTAGACAGGCACAGAGAGCACGTCTATGTGTGTGGGCGACAGAGAGAGAGCTAGAAAGAGAGAAATAAAGAAGGAGCGGAAGAGAGAAGCATTAAGAAGTTGGATGAGGATGACAAGAAAGCAGAGGTGCGACAGAGAAGAAAAGGGTGGGAGAAACAGACAAAGAGAGAGAAAGAGAAGTAAGGGGAAGGGAAAGAGACCATGAGATGGAGAAACAGGAGAGCGAAAAGGAGTAAGAACAGAAAGCTTGAAGTGTAAAGAGACAAAAGACAGAGACAGAGAAAGAAAGGGGTGAGAGAAAGAGGAGAAAGATAGACAAGGAGAGAAAGAGTGGTAGGGAACGGAAGGCAGAGGGACAAAGAGACACAAGCAGAGAGAGAGAGTGAGAAAAGGGGGAAGGGAGGGAGAGTAGTTCAGTGGGATTGAGGCCATGCACTGCTACAGTTGGGTGAGTTTTTGAAAGGCTTCAGTATCAGAACCGTCCAGAGGGGCCAGGCACTCGGCCCAGCCATCATCCCCCTCTCTCTCTCTCTTTCTCTCTCATTCTCCCAGACCAAGCGGGGGTCAGGCTGGCAAGGGTGACATGGCTTTAATGAAGCAATGTTACAGCTTGGAAAAAGCACCCTGGGGAGGAGCGCTATTAACAATTAGAAACAGCATCCACTCTGCAGCCAACTGTGTGTGTGTGTGTGTGTGTGTGTGTGTGTGTGCTTGTTTAGAATACTCAAAGTAATATGAATGCTTAGAGTTCTCATTATATGCTGAAAGCAGCTCTACACTGACTTGGCAGATTCACATGTGCACATTATCATTGGTACAGATTATTAGTAGAAAGGCATCCTCAACCAGCCCTCCAAAAACAGTGTTGAATGTTTTTAATTAATACACACCAAAATAGCCATAAATTAAAACCACCTGTCTAATGTCATGTAGGTCCCACTCAACACAGCTCTCAAAAGCATGGACTGTGTGGGCAGCAGAATTGTCTGTAAATTACAGAGTGGGGGTTCCATGGGTCAGACTAGTTTGTCCAGCACTTTCCACAAAGCCTGACTGAGATGTGGGCAATTTAGAAGCCAAGTCATCGCCTTCCTCAAACCGTTCCTGAGCAAATTTTGCAGGCTGGCATTCTCCTGTCTGTCAGCTTTCCTTTTTCCTGGTGCGTCTTGGTGCCATCTCTTATAGACAAGCGGCACATATACACTCACTCCACATGATGCAAAAGAAAAACATGAGTCATTAGACCGGGCCACGTCATTTCCCTGGTGCAGATCTGATGCTCACTGTGTCCATTTTAGGTGCTTTAAGTGGTGGACACGGTTCAGCATGGGCCCTCTGATTGTCACGTCTTGTATGTGAGAATCAGTTACTACTAGATGGGTTTGTCAGGGTTACCGCCGAACCCCAGCCATGGCCACGGTCCCAGTCCCGTGAATTCTGAGCCGGAGCTTCTTTCCAACCACTCATTAATCACACCCAATCCCCCGCACCTGGTCTGCCAGGCATTTTAAGGTTTGCCAGCCCGACCCAGTATCGCCTGTTCACTGTTTTGTGTCTGTTTTGCCTGGTTTCTTGGAGCCGTTGTGTTGATCAGATTAAAGAACCCCAAAGTCTGCCACGCGCTTGTGCCTCTCTT
>CM029392.1:3989387-4019160 GCA_017165825.1 Hepsetus odoe
GCGGAGTCAGTGCACCCACCGAACGAGAAGCTGCACAGGTTTCACTTCTGGGTTAAAATGTGACGTCCTCCTCTCCCGTTGCTGAGTTTGACTGTCTGTGTTTTAGCTCCTGTTCAGGGCTACATGCGGTTAAGAAGTACTTTTTATATCTTCAATAAGTGGATTGAAAAACGCTTAGTGGTTCCTTTTGTTTTAGAGACCATGAGTGCACTTCACTGCATGCACTTGTATGACTGTATATGAAAGGTAAAACGGTATGGATGGAAGGATGGAGTGATGGATGGAGGGATGGATGGAGGGATGGGTGGATGGAGGGATGGATGGATGGATGGATTGCTACGCATACGTTTGATCTTAGCACACACATCAACAGGGAATTATGTCTTACGCACATAGATACATACACACATAGTTATATACTAACAGTTAGATACATACATGCTTACATACATGCATGCATGGATGGATGGATGGATGGATGGATGGATGGACGGATGGATGGATAGATGTTTACAGTGTAGTCTGTTTAGCTAACAGCACTGTGAATGTGCTGCACACTCTGATTTCTGAGCCAATGCTCTGTGGACATATACAGTGACCCCTCCCTCTGCAACGCAGAAAGAGTGAGCGAGATGGATGAAAGGATGGAGGAAAGAGAGACGAAGAGAGACAGAGTGTTTGTGTTTGTGTGTGCGTGTGTGTGTGTGTGTGTGAACTGCATGCTCCATCATCAGCGTCTCTTTAAGGCGATCAGACGTAAGTGGGGCAGCAGCGCTCGCGCTCTCAGCAGCTTGCGCATCCAGAATCAGCGCCTTTGTCCTCACACCCGGAACACAACGCACCCTTTAACTGAATCCAGCTCCTTCCACACGCACTAATCCGATTCCTACACAAAACAAATCGAATTGGAAACAACGACAGAGAGAAAGAGAGAGAGAGGGAGGGAGGGAGAGAGGGAGGGAGAGAGAGAGAGAGAGAGAGAGAGAGAGAGAGAGAGAGAGAGAGAGAGAGAGAGAGATGTTGCACATTCCTGCAGTCTAACCAGAGCAATAGAGCATGTTTTGCAGTGTTCTCTCTCTCTCTCTCTCGCTCTCTCTCTCTCTCTCTCTCTCTCCCTCTCTCTCTCTCTCTCTCTCTCTCCCTCTCTCACACACACACAAACACACACCACTCGAGGCACTTCAATCATGTGACTGTGGTAAACTCGTTCATGACCCCGACACACACAGCACAGAATACAGTCTTGTTGACATGCAGTAAGAACGTGCCTACACCAGAAACACACACCTGAACACACCCCAATAACACAGCACACTCCTGCACCCACAACTCACTCCTAAACCTGCATTACACTCCTGCATCAGTAACACACTCCTACATCAACAACTCATACACAAATGACACACTCCTACACCCAAAACACACTCCTACACCCACAACAAACTCCTGCACCCACAACACACTCCTGGACCCACAACACACTCCTAAACATGCATTTCACTCCTACATCAGTAACACACTCCTATATCAACACTCTCCTACACCCTCAACTCACTCCTAAACCTGCATTACACTCCTGCATCAGTTACACTCCTACCTCAACAACTCCTACACCCATGACACACTCCTACACCCACAACACACTCCTGCACCCACAAAACACTCCTGAGCGTGCATTACACTCCTACATCAGTAACACACTCCTGTGTCAACACTCTCCTACACCCTCAACTTCCTTTTAAACCTGCATTACACTCCTGCATCAGTAACACACTCCAATATTGACAACACACTCCTACACCCCCAAACACATTCTTGAATCAACATCCGCACCAACACTACCCAACACACTTCACACTCTAGCACCAGCATTACCAACATAAAACACACTCCAGCACCAGCATTACCAACACACTACACACTTCAGCACCAGCATCACCAACACACTACACACTCCAGCACCAGCATTACCAAAAACACTACACACTTCTTTCAGCATCTTAACCTACACACTCCAGCATAACATTACCAAAACACTACACACTCCTTTCAACATCACCAACACACTACACACTCCAGCACCAGCATTAGCAAAACACTACACACTTCAGCACCAGCATCACCAACACACTACACACTCCAGCACCAGCATTAGCAACATACACACTCCAGCACCACATCACCAACACTACACACTCCAGCACCAGCATTACCAAAACACTACACACTCCAGCACCAGCATTACTAAAACACTACACACTCCAGCACCAGCATCCCAACACACTACACACTCCAGCACCAGCATTACCAAAACACTACACACTTCAACCACCAGCATCACTGTACACTACACTCCAACTGCTTTTCTTAACCCACCACACTCCTTTCCAGCATTACCAACATAAAACACACTCCAGCACCAGCACTGCCAACACACTACACACTCCAGCACCAGCATTACCAACCTCGGCTCACCTCCTTTCCGCATTACAACACCATGCACTCCAGCACCAGCATTACCAAACTACACTCCAGGACCAACATTACCCAACACTAAACACTCAAAAACCAGGATTACCAACACTCTACACACTCCAAGAGCAACATTTCCCAAAACTAAATACTCAAGCACCAGTATTGCACAACACACTACACACTCCAGCACTAGCATGACCCAACACATTTGCACCAACAAAACTACAGTGCTCACACTGCTCTAGCACACCCTCACCCTATAGATCCATAGGGGGGGGAAAAAAAACAAAGATAATGAACATATAAAGGATGCTCTGTGAAAACCTTACTTTCATGGCTGTGTGAAGTACAGCAGCTCTCGCATGTGCCTTCCGTGAGCCGTTCAACGTTCATGGACAGTTCAAATACTGCCAGCAAAACAGCCACAATCCTCACTCACACTCTCTCCAGGCGGCCATCCACCACCATCTGGGGAAGAAAATCCAGGTTATAGGACGAAGTCATGGTGTGTCCGCGTGTGTGTCCGTGCGCCCCTCTCCCAGCGCTCTGCTGCACCACTTCTGCACCTGCAGTTTCAGGGTGAGACAAAGACAAGGGACAGAGTGCCTTCACACACATACACACTGGCCACTCACAGGTCACATTCCGCCACCTATCAGAGAGACTGAGAAGCCCCCCATTTCTTCTCAAGTCCTCCTCTTGACCGACAACCCACTAACCAGCACCGACAGGACACAGGCGTCGTGCTACCATTCTCTCTCTCCCTCTCTCCTCTCTCTCTCTCTCTCTCTCTCTCATGTCCTGTACACACACACACACACACACACACACACCCTATGTATATGCCCTTTTCAGTTTTAACCACATTTCGCCTACACATAGCTCAGTGCACTCTGCACTGGCCTATCAATGCTGCAATGGGCCTCAAACATAACCAGCTGTTTGCTTTCACGTTTTTTTAGATATAAGCTTATATCTCTCACACATGTGCTTGTATCTGTTTATCCTCCATATCTCCATGCTCATCGTCCAGCTTGTAGACCAGGCAGTAATGGCTGCCACCTGACACTAGATGGTCAGTTGGCAAAGCATAATAATTTTCACTTTAAATTGCAGTAATTAAAAAAGGGTGCAGTCAATGTTTCATCAAAATAAAAGTGCACTGATAGCATTAAAATGAACACGTCAGGACTAATGTGTCGGCCAGTATCTCAAAAAGTGTGGGCTAAAAAGATTTAGGATGAAAAAGTGCAGGACTTGGGCTGAGAAGAACAATATATGGGATTTTTGAATCATCAGTCCCGATAAATGATTGCTGACAGCCTTACTGAGCTGTAATGAGTCCTATAGAGCATCAGTATTATGAAGTACTGGAGCGTAGTGTATTATAGTTTTTGTAACGATACCAGGATTATTTCAGCAATATCACGTAATATGTGTGTGGCTGAAGAGAGTGTACTGTTTATTAGAAACCAGTGGTTTAATATCAACTTGAGGAATATACAGTTTAACAGTTTTTTTTTTTTGCAAACCAATCTTCTCTTCAGAACCTAAATTGACTCTGATTGCTCTGATGCCCTGCAATACATACCCTTGCACTGTATATATTAAATATAGCTGTAGCTGTCAAGCACAATAAGAGCAGCTGCACTGACTTGGTTAACCAAGAACAAAAAATATGCATGTTTAAATGTCTTCTTATACTTTGCCTTTGAAGCTCGAAAAGTTCTATTATGAGGCTTTCTTTTTTTAGTGCACAGATCAGTGTAGTGTTACAGGTAGGGTTGAGAGAGAGAGAGAGAGAGAGAGAGAGAGAGAGAGAGAGAGAGGGTACAAGGCTGTGACGTTTTCCATTTGCTTTAGCTAGTGGGATTATAGAGAATCAACCAGGCATTTCAATATGTGCCAATCAGGTTCCAGATGACAGAAATAAAAAAAAACCAACACTCCAGTCTGATCTTGGGAATTCATGTTGGAATTATATAAAATAAAAGGTTTATATTGGGAATATATTGGTTTATCAGTGTTGTTATATGGCTACTATATGAGGAGAAAGGTTGATATTGGGAATATATTGTTTGATTCCTGGTTATATAGGGCAGTTATGCAGATATAGACTATATTTTGTGATGATTATTATTATAACACTGGTGTATATTTTAGCATTTAGGCATTTAAAAAAAGAATGTAGATGACTCTTTCTGGTAACATGAATTCTGGGGCCAGATAGGGTTGGTGGGGAAATCTCTCTTGCTCTCATTTCTTTCTCTCTCTCTCTCTCTCCTCTCTCTCTCTCTCTCTCTCTCTCTCTCTCTCTCTCTCTCTCTCTTTCTCTCCTCTCTCTCTCTCTCTCTCTCTCTCTCTCTCTCTCTCTCTCTCTCTCTCTACCCTCTCTCTCTCTCTCTCTCTCTCTCTCTCTCTCTCTCTCTCTCTCCTCTCTCTCTCTCTCTAGCAAACCCAGGGGCAACAGCACACTTGACATGACTATCATAGGCTGGAGACAGTGTATGGAAGGAAATGGGTCATGGGAAATACACACACACACACTGACACACACGAACACACACACACACACCCCTCTATAACCCACTCCATTCTGTATGCTAACTAAGATTTCAGCTAAAGCAGTGGACAATTGAGGTTCATTCACAAGCCTTTAATAAAATTATTCTCAAAAATCACAAGACTAGAAGAAAAAGTAGGTCAGTGTCCTCCTTCCCCAAAACACTGGGGAACTTTAACAAACTCACTTCTTTCACTGGGCTCAAGCTAAGCTGTAAGAGGCTAAGGTAGCCTAAAACCATCCATCCATCCATTATCTCAGCACCCAGGTCGCAGAGAATGGACACAGACACACACCCCTTCACACACTCAGTCATACTCAGGGCAATTTAGCATCTCCAAGACACCCATCAAGCATGTCTTTGGAATATGAGACGAGCCTAAAACCATCCATTACATAAAAGTTATAACAATAAGTTGACATAATGGCACAAGTAGACATAAATGCAACAACCACAAACCTTATTAATATTTAAAATATCATTATGTTTCAAAACCAATCCCGTCAGTCTGATGTTGTGGACCAGTGAAAATCAAGTTACTAGTAGGCATGTCAGCTAAGCGTGTTTAATAATGTGGCCAATGGAAAGGCAAGGGAGGTGTTTCTAATAAAGCGGACAATAAATGGATTTTCCAAGATAAGTCAAGAGAGATGCGAGCTAGTGTCTTTTATTGCTTTATTTTTATTTTTAATGCCAGTGAACCTCTGTGATGTCAATACTTCAAAGACCATATCTAGGTAGGCGATAGGAAATGCCTTAACCTTCATCAAAATTAGCAGTGTTAGTGAAAATCACCAGCTGCCAGAAGCCTGCCTGCTGTATTATTGTGTGTATCATGCTCTTTGCTCGATAAGCGGGCCTTTTTATTATTTGAATGTACTAAATTGTAACGTTAATCCAGTGCCCTGTTGCCAGGAGGCGCCGCAAATGCTCAATTTCACTTTTCGAAACGAGAATTGGAAATATTTACATACAAATGGTATTACTCTCACAGGATAATATAATAAGGCAATTCACTTGAATTCAAAGGTTTTGCACTGGTATGATAGTTCACACAGCAGCTCTAAAGGACAGGATGTACTGGATCCAGAAACTGAGCTCAGGAAGAGAATAAAATAGAAAAATGGAGCAGGAGAAATGGAAGAGTGTGGAGAAAAAAAAAACTCACTTTCCTCTCCTGCCATTTATTATTTACCATTAGTGCTAACACAGAGGCAAAGTGCAGCACCATCACGGAATGTGTGTGTGTGTGTGTGCGTGTGTGTGTGATGTTAATAATGTGCGTGTATATTAATAACGTGTGTATTATGTGAAGTAATAATGTGTATTAATAATGTGTGTAATAATGTCGCGATAATATGTGTGTACTAATGTGTAATAATATTAATAATATGCGAAAAGAAACATTAAATAAATCGCCTTCCAATAAAGGCCTTCAAAACTTTGCTACACTTTAGCATTAAATCTCTTGCTGCCATAACACCCTCAGCAGTCAGCATACACATCTGTCAGACGAGTGAACAATTCTCCATTTTAGGATTTTTCCAAAACAGAAATAAAAGTTCAGTTAACAATAAATGTTCATATTGAGGGCAGATATTTATACCAGGATCAAATCAAGTATAAAAACCCCTTTCAGGTCCACGTGGACTGGGGTACATGCTGCAGCAGTGCTGTTTCAGCATAGCAATCCGGTAGCTGAAGCTCCTGCAATCAAGATATTCCATAAATGTTCAGGTTCAAATAAGTTCCAAAAGAATGTATAGTAGCATTTCCAAATAAAGAAATAAAATAAAACTTAGACGTTTCGACGTTTCTGATGTACAGCTTTTGAAAGGGGTACAATATTACACAATGCAATGTGGTCCCTACATTATAGAATATTACAATAACAATACTCAAAATTACAGCCTAAACACCGCTGCCTCTATCTCCCCCTCATCGTCCATCTCTTTCTAGCTGTCTTTCTTTCAGGGATGAGAAAGCTTTTCTATGAAAGCCTGTTTGAAGCTACTCAATTCATTTTCCTTTCACAGACAAGTAGTTAGCCCCCAGCTCCTGGCCAGCCCGTTTCTCTCTCTCTCTCTCTGCATCTCCTCTCTCTCTCTGTCTCTCTCTCTCTCACTCTCTCTCTCTCCTCTCTCTCTCTCTCTCTCTCTCTCTCTCTCTCTCTCCTCTCCTTTCCACATTACCTAACTGCTATTTCTATTGGTCCTTTCTCTCTCCTCTCTCCTCCTTCCCATCTTGCTCCTCTCTTCTTGTCTGTGCCTTCTAGTTTTCCTCTATCTCTCTCTCTCTCTCTCTCTCTCTCTCTCTCTCTCTCTCTTCCCCCCCTCTCTCTCTCTCTCCTCTCTCTCTCTCTCCTCTCTCTATCCTCTCTCTCCTCTCTCTCTCTCTCTCTCTCCTCTTTCTCTCTCTCCTCTCTCTCTCTCTCCCCCCCTCTCTCCTCCTCTCTCTCTCTCTCTCTCTCCTCTCTGTATATATGCTCATATACTCTCTATATATCTTATATATGTCTCTCTCTATCTCCTCTCTCACTCTCTCTCTCTCTCTCTCTCCTCTTCCCCTCTCCTCTCTCTCTCTCTCTCTCTCTATCTCTCTCTACTCCCTCTCTCTGCTCTCTCTCTCTCTCTCTCCTCTCTCTCTCTCTCTCTCCTCTCTCTCTCTCTCTCTCTCTCCTCTGGCTCTCTCTATCTCCCCCTCTCTCTCTCTCTCTCTCTCTCTCTCTCTCTCTCTTCCTCCCAGGGTCTGGGCCCAGCTAGCCTGTAACACATATTGATTGACCATTATGGGAGGGCATGCACAACAGAAAAAAGAGTAGGGGATGAGAGAGAAAGTGAGAGAATGAGCAAGGGATGAAGGAGAAAAAAGAGGGATGAAAGAGAGAGAGAGAGAGAAGGAAGAGAAAGAAAGAAGGAAAGAAGAAAGAGAAAGAGAGTAGTGTAGAGACAGAGAAAAGAAGAGTGAAGTAAACGAGCCAGCAGGCTTCATGATGCGGATACAAACAGCACACCCCCAAGTTCGTCTGAACAGAAACAGAGGTAGAAGAACAGAAGAGGCAGAGAGTGAGAGATTAAATGAGGACAGGGAGATGTAAAATGTGTGTGTGTGTGTGTGTGTGTGTGTGTGTGTGTGTGTGTTGGTGTGTGTGCTCATGAATATTTAATTAACTCATGGACAGAGCCACAAAGTCAGGCCTGTAACCAGCTTAATAACACACACACACACACACACTCCCACATATCACGCAACACACCCATACACACGTGTCTAATATACATGCTTTGTAATGAGATTGCAATTGGAAAGGCAGTCATCTCAGTACGTGTGCATATTGTACACACACAGATAATGGAGCAAGTGCATTGTAATCTAATTGCAATGCTGATCTAAGTGAACCTCAGGAGTATTGTACACACACACACACACACACACACACACACACACACACACTGAAGTACACAAACAGTAGAAGTTCCACAGCACAGTATAAAGCCTCCTGATTCCCCTCACATTCAAACAAATGGGATGTTTTCACTAAAAATTTGTCAACTCAACTTTTGAAAACTTTTTTCCCCCCTATTTTGTTTTTGCAGTGTTGGAGTAAACTTCTGAGATCAGGTTCCCCCTTTAATCCCTTCATTACTTTATGTAGGACTGAATCATCTTCATTCAAGAAGACCTTTAGGCAGACGGTTTAGATTTAATTGTTAGCAAAGTGCCCGATATAAAAAAAATTTTAACTTGAAAAGTAAGTATATATAATGACCTGTATGTTGTCAAGTTTACTGACTAATAGGTGCTCAGTGAACTCATATCTGTAGCACAGACTCTTAGTAATTGAAATTTGATTGCTGTTATTTTGAGGTCTGTGTCGATACATCACTTTAAATCGACACACCGCAAAAACAAAAGCTCTGCAGTAGATGGAAGAAAACCTTTTAGCCTTACATGTCATTTAAACCGAACTGACCTTAATATGAGTCATTTTGGATGATCTATGATAGTCTGCTCATCACTGAATATTGATGTAGTCCTTTTCTTTTTGTCTGGGATTGTTTGTGACCAACTTTTAAAGATGACTGAGGAGAAGAAGCCATAAAAACATAGTGCCAATGAAAGCACATCCGGAGAAAACACATCGGGTAATACTGGAGCTACGTCGCTGTGCCGTATCTACACATCATTACTTCACTGGTGATTTTTTATTTTTCAATTATTTTCTACTGGCGCATTAATCACAAAATGTTCACACGATGGAATAAGCAACAGGCTCACATTGTCATTGTTGATCATGAATTTTAAAACAAGAAGTTACGAAGCTTTCTTTTGAAAGAGCCAATTTGAAATACTGACAAATACTCAAGTGGCGGCCTCTTAAATGGGCATAGTATCGAATGGAAAGCCTGGAGGTTCATACCACTAATATTTACCAAGAAAAAGTCCCTCTTTTGTGGCAGCTGGAGCATTTCTGCCCAGTGCATTCAACCTTACTGGTTTAATTGGATCAGTCTTGGGTGGAGAAGAAGGGGGCATTTCTCTGAATGTTTTACATTCGTTAGTGTGCTTTTCTTCTATTCTTGTTGCTTCTCTCCTCATTTTCTCTTTACTTCTGTGGTCCATAAAACCCTCCCTGTCCTTTTGTATCTCAGCCCAAACAAACCTGACTATTGCCTGTTTATTACCCTATCCCTCTCTCTCCCTCTCTCTCTCTCTCTCTCTCTCTCTCTCCTCTCTCTCTCTCTCTCTCTCTCTCTCCCTCTCTCTCTCTCTCTCTCTCTCTCCCTCTCTCTCTCTCTCTCTCTCTCTCTCTCTCTCTCTCTCTCTCTCTCTCTCTCTCTCTCGCTCTCTCTCTCTCTCTCTCTCTCGCTCTCTCTCTCTCTCTCCCCTCATTAGTGAAGGACCGAGGGAGCAGTGGTCACAGCTCCTCATTTATTTTCATTGTGAAACTCGTGCAGCTTCACTGAGCCTTCAGTTCTACTGCAGGCAACCAGGGACAGGTCATTCTCCAAGAACTACACACACACACACACACACACACACACACAAACTTAGGAATATATAAGAAAATAATATAGCAGATGGGTCCATTCTTCAGTTTAATGCACATCAGTGTAAAGAGCACTGTAACAAATAATACTATTACATATATATTTGTATTCAGCGCTCACTTGTTTCTATTGCTGCATTGATTGCACTTTATGAGGGGCTGCTGAAAATGAGAACTGGGGACAATTATAGGAGAACACACACGTACACATATCTGAGAACAATCTCCTTCTATTCAAGATTTCAATCCATTTTTTTTAGTTTTTATAACAATAGTGACAATAAGCACACCCAGTCGCATGTCTGCTGAGACAGAGCATACCATCACTCTCCACTTCCATCCACACACATATTTTCCTACATAACCACCATCGCTATCCTTCACCACAATGACAGGGTTTCCCCACCACTAATTGCAGACTACAAATCCAGAGTTTTGTGGCAGAGGTTTTACAAAGGTTGTAAGTGTGGCTTAAGGCAGCAAGCACGGTCTTTCATGTGTGTCCGTGCCTGTAAGGAACAAAGCTAACCCAGGGCACCCACAGGATAAAAGATAAGAGCTGTCATTACTTCTGGTCTGTACAAGGAAGCTGATCCCTCAGACACTCTCACACACATAAACATACTGTAAGTTACTTTTCTGGATATATAAAAGGGATATGATATATATGGCTTATTATACAAAATAATATGCCATGTATATATCAATATATAAAAGAAGCTTATGCCTTATCTTACCCTGTAAAGACAGACGCATGTACACATATCTGGCTGATTAGCCTACAGCCCAACCCATTCCCAATGAAAATAGTGATTGAATGTGGAGTCATTTTTGAATGAGCCACTGTATGTGGCAGCCAAGCACAGTCGATGTCATTAACATATGACTTTAAAAGACAACAAAAAAACGCGTTCTTTAATACCCTTTGGTCCTCTAAAACACAAACACACCCACAAAAACACAAAGGATGACCACAAAGTCTTGAGAAAGTTGCAATAAGACATTCGCATTGTTAGAAGTTCACTTAATAATCAATTAGAACTACAGTCATCAAACCCACAGGCATCCACGTGAAATCAATTCCTAATGGTGTCAGGGGTTACCGGCAGAAATCAATAGGCCTCTGGGAACACAATATTATATGGCATCAAAAAAGCCTCAGAGCACACAAAAGTGTAATTTACCGGGGCAGTCATGTTCATTTTATCCATGCGCAAGTTTGCCACTTAGACTCATAAATCATTTTCAACTGTACGTGTATAAAACGAGGAACGTTCTCGAGGAGACCATTTGTAGAGTACACCCAATCATGACGGTGAGACAACAGCTAACACTTTGGCTGTATTTCTCAAATGACTTGCAAGCGCCAACACACACACACACACACACACACACTCACAGAGAGAGAGAGAGAGAGAGAATTTGGTAGACATGGATGGTTCTGTTTGACATTTCATTGCTTGGACTGATTGATTTATGGGAGATGTATGTAGCTTTGTGTGTGTGTGTGTGTGTGTGTGTGTGTGTGTGTGATGTAATTAGGCGTTGGCTATGGTCATTGGGGAGATTCATGGTCCTACGGGCTAGTTTTAAAAGCCATTTAGCACAAGCACACTCAATGAACTGAGAGCCATAAATCCACTTTTTAAACTAACATGTTCCTCCTTCCAGCCCACACTCTACTGCCCCATTAAACCCCAACACCACATTCGATTGCCCCTATAATCCATTATTCTCCAATAAACTACAGTTCAATTGCACCATACCCCACAGCTTTCTGTTAAAACATTCAGCTTCTTCTGATTGCTCTTCTGTAAACTGCATTTCGATGCCAATCTACCTGACTATACCTGAAAAAAATGAAATGATCCTATATTCACTACAGTCCAACTACGATTTAAGGCCAGTTACACACCAGTATGTTACATGCTTATGCCTTATAGTCCACTTCCCTTCAATAAACTTCATTCCAGTGGCCACATACTCTATTACTCTTCACTAATCAACAACCTAATACCCATTTACACCATTTTCTTCACTACACTACATTCTAATACCCATTATTGTACCTGGAAGCAACTTGGGACTCCTCACTGATCCTGGAGTTTAAAACCAAACTAACTCTGTACTGTTAGTATACCCAAGGGGGTTGGGTAGCCGGTTGACCTTGGACCCTCAGAGGTTTTTTTTTCTCCACATAGTGGAGTTTTTGGTTCCTCTCCTCCGTAGTCGTCCAGCATAAACATCTTAAACATCTATTACTGTAACCTGTTATCAATGGAAAGTGCCTTGGGGCAACTTTGTTGTAAAAGGCGCTATACAAGAATAAATTGAATTGAATTGAATTGAATTATTGTCCACTAAACTACATTCCAGTGCTCATCTACCCTATTACTCTCCACTAAACTACAAAATTTACTCCACAATTCTGCACTAAATTACAATCTAATTCACATTTATTCTATTTATCCCCAGCAACCGAAATTCCAGCGCTCCATTATTCTGGAGTAAGCTACAGTTGCGATGCCCATTTTCTACATTACTCTGCAATAAACTACTTTTCTGTATAGCATTTTTAAATAAACTATACTGAAAGAAATAATTGAATTCATTAGTGTCCAGTAAATGAATCTCTCTAATGCCATTTAACTCCTTTACTCAACAGCCAGCCACATGCTAGCGCATTCAATTGCCCTTTCGCACCAAAACTCTCCAGGAACTGTATCCTATTGGCCTTTAAGTCATTTACTCCACAGTGAATTACATTCAAATGCCAATTACTCCTTTAATCCCCAATAAGCAATACTCTGATCTGCTTTTAATATCCTTCACGTCCGAGGCTACTTCAGTATTGCCTTGCATGTGCACTTCACTGTTAAACCAGCGCCTATGCCTCATTATTGGCCAACATATAAAGCTCTCTGTACCATTACATTCTCATACATCTGCATTTCATTACTCACCAATAAACTATACTCTAATTCACTTAATACCTTACTTTACCTCCATAAATTTCATTCCAATCCACATTAAAATACTCTACTCTGTAAACTCTGTTATAATATCCCAGTCTTTTACATTCCAAAAACAACTAATATGTATAAGATTGCCTTTATAATATTAAATAATATCTTCTAATGCATTGTATTGCGCCTGTGTCCCGTGCTCCAAAAATGTACATTCTACTGCCCCCCGTACAGTCCAGCACGCTAAAGTATATTACCAAATAACCCGCTTAACCCCAACATACCGTTTTCCGTTAACCCCGTTATGTCCCTGCACATTACATTCTCCCGCCCCCCTTTCCCCATTAAAACCCCACACCCTTGCTCTAATTGTCCCAAACCACAGCTCAATATATTTCACATCCCATTCTTCATAACGTGCACTTCCAACTCCAGACAATTAACAATCATTCCCATGATTAGAAAATTAATAAAGAGCAGAGAAAGACTGAAAGACGGAACGAGAGAAGGAGAGAAAACAAGCTGTGAAGTGGTTGACAGCCGCATTGTTGGGCTGTTCTATTGTCGACAGCTTCAAATCCCCCCTCCTTCTCTCCTTCCCTCCCTCCTACCTCCCTCCCTCCCTCCCTCGCCCCGTCTCCTAAATCCCACTGTCCGAGAGACATGCAAACAAAAGCACAACATCTTTCTGGCAGTGGGGCGAACCCAAGCCCCCTCCCTTTCTCTCTCTCTCTCTCTCTCTCCTTCTCTCTCACTTTCTCTCCTTCTCTCTCTTTCTGCCTATCCTTTTTGCAACCTACCCTGCATATATTCATATCCTGGATTTTAGATTTCACTACAAATGCTTGTTTTATGGCCGAAAAATGCAGGTAGACCGACAGGAACAGGTCATAACAAAAGCTGCAGACGGACCCGTCTTTTGGCTTATCCCAAAGCACACTGTCTTTCGAATCCAGTTTTCCCGTCCTCACGAGTGCACTGCAAGCGCTTTGTGTCTTTACACAAACACAAACACACACTGCGCACTGGGGGAGAAAAGGGGGAAAGGGGAACACTCCACCTTACACGTATGCACCAGCTCATCTTTTGCTCATGGCGAGAGAGGAAAGAGACAAGCTGGGATTTTAACAGTGTACCAAAGGAGGTATAGGCAATGTGGATCCAAGAAACACACACACACACACACACACACACATGCACACACACATGCACACACACAAACACAGATGGCCTACAGCCTACTGTCCAGCAACAGAATTGTAGCTTAGACAGTAGTGGACATTGCTGCCTCAAAAGCTTGTTAACCCAACCATGTTACTGCGATGTATGTGAGAATCCCTGTTGTGTGTGTGTGAGTGTGTGTGTGTGTGAATGTGAGCGAGTGTGTTACCTCAGCAGCAGTTCCTCACTGGTCCTCATGGTGACGGGGTTGGTGGTGGTGGTGGGGTAGCGCATGCTGTCCACACACACACTGGGCACAAAGCCTCGCTCGGACGAATGTTCCAACATCGCTGCAACTCAACACGCACGCATACACACATACACACGTGCGGCGTGCACACACACACATACAGCGACGGTCCTTGCACTTTTCAACTGTGCGCACAGTCAGTCCAGTCAGCCTCTCTCTTGTGCTCGAACCCCACCAACAGTTTCTCTCTCTCTCTGGCTCTCTCTGTTGTAGCGCTCCCACACACTCCACCACCCTTCAACCCTCTGTCTACCCCTCCCTCTCCCTCTCTCGCTCTCTCTCTCTCTCTCTCTCTTTCTCTAGCTCGCCCTCCCTCCCTCCCTCCCTCCCTCGGTCTGATTCACTAGGCTGAAATAACCCTTTCTGACAGCTCATGTTGTTGTGGGCCGGCACTAGCACAGCTAGTGTAGTGCTCCCTAGAACCATGTCGCCTGCTGTTGCCCTGGACAACCCGGACTTCTGAGGAAAGCGACTATTGTCCCTCTAGTCTGTCCTGCCTAGGAGATTAAACGTTCTAGCATAAAAACATTGCATAATAACATTATAATAAGATTGTAATATCC
Source organism: Hepsetus odoe (assembly GCA_017165825.1). Classification (NCBI taxonomy): domain Eukaryota; kingdom Metazoa; phylum Chordata; class Actinopteri; order Characiformes; family Hepsetidae; genus Hepsetus; species Hepsetus odoe. The sequence continues at coordinate 4,004,477 of CM029392.1, forward strand.
TTGTAATCTTTTACATTCGAGCCACCAAAACATATTTCTGTCATTATGTTCTTATGTAATAACAGTTTACATTCTAAAATTGCAGCACAATTACCTTTTAACATTCGAAAATTGTAACATTATCTCATTATGAAATTCAAAAATAGAAATATTCTGAAAAGTTATAATTTGAAAAAGTCTTCCTTTGCAAATGGCAAAATTCTTACAAATTCCCAAAATTCTCACATTGCACAATTTTAGTTTTTGCACGGTATATTCTCTGTATATTTTTTTTATAACCGCTTAGATTTTAAAATGATCAGATTTTATAAATCACACATTATGCATTTGAAATTCTACAGCTCTCACGGTGCGCATTTTAAAATGGTCAGATTCCAAAATCCTCACCGGGTTGAAGTTTAAGTTAAAAGTTAAAAGTTTAAAGTTAAAGACAGCTCGCCCTCTTGTTTCTCATTGGGTTTTGGTTTTGAAGCAAGTTTTACTCCCATGTGATGTGTCTGTGGCTTAATGATGCATTAAAGTTCTTCCACGTCTTACAGCAGAACATGGAACATGGTGCATGGTTGACTGTGGCATGCAGCCATGTAAACGCATCATCAGCGCCTATGTGTGGGGAGCTGCTATTTAAGTGTTTCAAGTGCATGGTGGTTGTTTTAGTTGGGAAAAAGTTTAAGCACCGCTTTCTGAAAGAGAGGCACTATTCCAGCAGAACGAGTGCTATGAGAGGTGCAGAAGTTGTCGTTAATATTCGCTCATTTATTACGTTTCACCACAATATGATTTCTTGGTCACATTCAAAACACAATGCAAGTTTTTATCTTGTGGATTATTTTAATATATATGCTTTCCTAAAATAAAAAAAACTGATTGAAAGACAACTTTGCTAGTGATTACAGCTCAAGTCAAATCTGCCTGTGTTTTGTGTCTGAGATTCCATAGAGCACATTGCAACTGACTGAACAAACTCCAGAAGCAAACGGTCCCTGACCTGCTGTGCTTTCTTTTATGCTCAAATCTGGGAAGGTCATTTGTTGCCAGTCGGTTTGATGCCAGTGGATTCATGGCCTTCCTCCCAAGACAGCTGGGCTTGTCAGGAAGGCATAGATAATAAGCTAGGAGTAGCATAATTGGACGAAAGGATGGATTTCCACAATTAATTTTCACTACTGTATTCTATATTTAGCTTCACCAAAAGCGTTCTGTATTTTGGTGATCTGCATATTATTGCAATGTTTTAAAATTCCCCATTGAGTGATGATGATTAAACAACAGAGTGCCATTACATCTGAAAATTACATCCCACGTTCAGCATAAAATAATATGCTTTGTCTGTTAAACATTAAAAAATCCACTTTAAAATCCAAAAACAAGAACTCTACTACCTTTGTCAATTATTTGCAACGCTATCCTGAGAATTTCTATTTGTCGAATTTACTTATTCGATTCCCATGCACTTTTGTCTTCCAGCTTATTTGTTAATAAATAAATAAATAAATAAATAAATAAATAAATAGAATAATATATTCATTTAATAAGACTTGCAAATGAAATATACTGGTCAGATCCTTAAAATAAGCCAATAATGCCAACTGAAGCGGCTTTAGAGACGGACTGCTCTGTTTTATTTTGTCCCGGGTCAGTGATGAAGCCGGTCCTGCTTCCCAATGATCCCTTCTCCGTTGTTGCTGACACACAAACAGTAGGTAGTTTTGACAGATAAAATCAGAAAATACATGAAGAAGCTTAACTTCCTGGGTTGATGTGTCTGGTTTGATCGTCTGCCAATGAAAAGGAATGAATGGAGATGTACTGGAAGGAGCAGCACCACTGCGTTACCTGAAAATAGCCTCAACTGCCATTGTATTTTTTTCCACCATTTGTTTCTATTCTTTCAAATGTTTCCAGTCTTTTTTTTTTTCCAGAGTGCCTTTTATTTTCACCTTTCTTGCTCACTCTTCCAGTCTTTGCTGGGTCTCTCTTTTTTTATTATTTATTTATTTATTTATTTATTTATTTATTTTTAAATGTGTCATGTTATTTTGCATGAATGTTTTATTGCCCAAGAAAAAAAACAGCAGTGGATGAAGGGCAGCTATACACTATGGGACGGAATTCAGCGAAGCACCCCACATACAACTTGGCTAAGATTATTTATATCCCTCTCAATATGGCCAAAGTCATTCGGTTGTTGCAAAACACCTGCTATCCTGCTTACCCCCTCAGCTATTAAAACATCGTCCCAATCTGCCAATTAAAAAGGAGAAACACATCCCCCAATGACCTACTTCTTTTACAAAACAAGTTGTCCTCCATTTTCTACTCACAGATGCTTGTTTCTGGGTTTTTGTCTCTTTCTTTTTTTGTTGCAGTTTGTTCTCTAAGTGCATTTTGAACAATCCTGAGCATTACTGAGGACATATATGTCCAGGATCTCCTAAAACAGTAGAAAGAAACGTTCTTATTAGAACGGATCCCAGCTGTGACCAAAACGGGATCAACATTGAGGCACTGGCCACGAGCATTTCTGTGCATCGTGCAACACGCAGCAACATTCTTCACTCACAATGTTCGTTTTCATGCCAGACAAGTCCGCCAAAAGTCACATCAACATCAGCCGTGCGCCTCAACCAAAGAGGCGGAAGCTAATTATGTGCTCTTGGACTCCTGGCCATGGATGGTCGTGGCATCACTGACATCAGAATGTTTGGCACGATCTCCTGATGACAGTCGCACCATCAGGGGCCTCCGTGCAGGTTGTTGATGAGAAAATGTCGGAACACATTTATTGATTGATGTGTTTTTTATCTCTGTTTAGCAAAACTAAATTGTTCCTCCGAGTACAGCCCAATACTAAAGAGAAAGTGAGGATCTATTTCAGCCATGGCCATAGTAACAAGCTACCATTCAAACATTCAGAATCTAAATAAGGGCTGATCTGTTCTCAGATAGCAAAGTCATTCAGAATGTGAATCGCTATCACACAAGGCATGGCAAAGAAAACTTTTGCCCTGGAGGAGGGAAGGATTTTAATGCTTCTCGTGGGTGCGAACACAGTCAGCTACTGTACAAGTTACAAAAGCTTCAAAAACAACACAAATGGATGGAAAAGTGTGTATATGTGTGTGTGTGTGTGTGTGTGTGTGTGTGTGTGTGTGTGTGTGTGTGAATTAGCATGTGTGTGTTTGTGTGGGAGCTAGATGATGCTGTGCAAAATGTATGAGACAAGCTTCCCTGTCACACCAGATCTCCTTCACCAGTTCTGACTAATCTACCTCTGTCTCTGTCACTCACTCTCTCTCTCCCTCTCTCTCTCACTCACTCTTCTCCTCTAATGAAATCTTGTCTGGGAGAATGTAATGGCTGTCCAGAAACAGGCGTTTCTGAGTGGCAGGCATATGGCCACATGTGGGCAGGGGAGCCGGTGCAGAAAGAAAACGCCAAGTTTATTGCAGATCAATTTTCATTTGTGATGCATTTACTCTATGACTGCGTGACCCTCTTAACATAGGCGACAGGATCAGTGGGGGAGTGCTAGGGGATGGCCGCAGCCATGGTTTGTTTTTTGGCTTGACGATTTGGTCTGCATGCGACTGCTGAGAAAGAGACAGAGAGGGAGGTAGAGAGAGACAGCTACAGAAAATCTAGGCATTATTGACAGGCTTATTGAAGCTCTGTGCCAGTCAGTGATTTCTTGTGATCTCCAGCAATCACACTCGATTAGTCATGTCTGAGCCGGGGGGAGTATGGAGGCCATTATGAGTCATTAAAGCTTTAGACAGAATTAGCATGAAAAAAAGGGAAGAAAGAGGCATAAGAGGAGAGAAGAGAAGAGAAGAGAAGAGAAGAGAAGAGAAGAGAAGAGAAGAGAAGAGAAGAGAAGAGAAGAGAAGAGAAGAGAAGAGGCTCAGTGTGTTGTGTGTTGTGCGCACACAAACACACACACACACAGACACACACACACTCGTTATAACATTGTGTTCAGGCCATCACACAAACATAACGGCCACTGTCATTGAGCTGAACTGCATTTACAGTTTAATGATATGGCCTGCATACAGAAGCTCTCTCTCTCTCTCCCTCTCTCTCCCTCTCTCTCTCTCTCTCTCTCTCTCTCTCTCTTTCTTAAACACCTCTTTTTGACAGTGAAAGGTCATTGTGTCCACTGGGTGCTCGAAGGTCAGCAAAAAGGTGCCATGGCAACCTGACAGTTTTGACCTTGGGGCATTTAAATCTCATATACACTATGAATATCCATATTTATATACATCACGCAATCAGCATCACCAACCTTCTCCTTACATTTTATGTGAAGATGAATCATTTCTCCATAATAGCTTAACAACCTAAATAAAACAAATGTACCACTCTGTTGAAATGTAGTTGATTTGCTGATTGCATTGCTCTGTGAAAAAACACAGAAATCTCTGCGTAAACGCACGTCATTTCATACGAGATCTATTGTCAATTATTGCTCTTGTAACACAGCCTTGATACTGAACCAACAAACAGAAGAACGGTGCGTAAACACATTTTAGTAATGACTGTAAACTGCACGTATAGAAGAACCATATAAAAACCCTTTGGTTATCCAAGCATTACTAAGAACATCATGCACTGCTAGACCCAGAGCTTTTGGCATTTTTATAAGGTATTCAGAGTTGATACCACTGGCTTAATGCTGCATTTAGCAATGAAAAGTGATGGGATCTCTGTAAAAGAAAAAAGCATGCTTCAAATAAACAAAGAAGAACAGATGGAATGACAGAGAGAGAGAGAGAGAGAGAGAGAGAGAGAGAGAGAGAGAGAGAGAGAGAGAGAGAGAGAGAGGAGAGAGAGAGAGAGCAGTGGATGAGTGTGGGGACGTATTGAAGGTTTTGATCCTGAAGTATTTATTAATAAAAGAAGGATTAGCCAAACGTCTGCAGTGTTATTTTGCCTCCTAAAAGCTTCACTTGGCTGTTTTACTGTGCACCTAAAATACACGCGCTGCGCACACACACACACACACACACACACACACACACCTATCTTTATCTCATCTCGTGGTCAGGACTATGTTAAACCTCTCTCTCTCTCTCTCTCTCTCTCTCTCTCTCTTCACTCTCTCTCTCTCTCTCTCTCTCTCTCTTCTCTCTCTCTCTCTCTCTCTCTCTCTCTCTCTCTCTCTCTCTCTCTGCTGAAGGAATGCACCAAAACATAGATGAATAATTTAAGCTGTATTTTTTTTTTCCCGGAGAAAAAGGTTTGACGCAGCAGTTTGGGGAGAAAGACAGAGATATGAAACTTGCATTAGCTACACGCTTTCACAATCAGGCCAGCAGTATGAAGAATTAATCTCATCTTTTACATGCATACAGTCGCACACAATAACGGGAGTTATGGGCGGTATATTGTTCCAGCAGTGGGACTGTACTGGATGCGCTACTGCATGAAGGGAAAAAGATTAAACAGCCTGTAAAATACAGTAAATTAGAAGAATTAATTACATTCATCACCAACCACGTCATTCAATCATTCATCACCAACCACGCTATCTTTCGACCAGTTATCACGCACCATACTATTCAATCATCTATCACTAACTAATGCTTATTCAATCAGTCATCACAACTAATTATTCAAATTCATTTTATCACTAACCACATTGGTCCAATTGGGGTCTACTACAACTACGCTGGTCTTAATCAGTTACCGTACTAACCACTTATTCAATCAGTCATCACCAACCACGCCATTCAATCAGTCATCACCAACCACATCATTCAATCAGTCATCACCAACCACGTCATTCAATCAGTCATCACCAACCACATCATTCAACTAGTCATCACCAACCACATCATTCAATCGTCATCACCAACCACGCCATTCAATCAAGGTCACAACTACAATTATTCAATCAGTCATCACCACCACGTCATTCAGTCATCACCAACTGCGCCATTCAATCAGTCATCACCAACCGCCATTCAATCAGTCATCACCAACCACGCCATTCAATCAGTCATCACCAACCACGCCATTCAATCATTCATCACCAACCACGCTATTCAATCAGTCATCACCAACCACGTCATTCAGTCATCACCAACTGCGCCATTCAACTTTCATCACCAACCACGTCATTCAATCAGTCATCACCAACCACACTATTCAATCAGTCATCACCAACCACGTCATTCAGTCATCACCAACTGCGCCATTCAATCATTCATCACCAACCACGTCATTGAATTCACCACAAACTATATGATTATTTATGAGCAATTTTTAGTCATTACTAACCACGTTACTCACTAGCAATCATATCTCTCACCAAGTAACACATCATTTTACTAAACATGTTACTCATTACCAGCTACATGAAAAATAAGAGCTGTGTGTACAAGCTTTCTAATGCGGTGCACTGAAACTCTTACATCTATAACTGCTGGCTGCTTTTTGACAGGCTGTCAACGACTAGTGACACTGGGATCCAAACCCTTGATGCAGAACAAGGCCATGCAGCAGATACTAAGAGCACTCAGGGCTTTCACCTATTTAGTCTTATTGTACAATAACAAAGCAACATCACAAAGCTACTCACACACACACACACACATGCACGCAAACACACACATACACACACATGTGCACACACACTTGCAGCAGCACCTAGAAGAAGATGAGCAGGCGGTGATGTTCTATTTTCAGCCATTACCAGACAGAAATTAATTTGTCACCTTCCATTAGAGGCCTGCTTCTAGAGCAGTGGCCCTGTCTCCTCAATTATCTCTGTCAACCACTCACACATACACACACACACAAACACACACACACGCACACAAAACCATTTGGCCTAACTGTTTATAGAGAAAATGCTTGCTAAGATGAATTAATCGTTTCTCAAAAGTTGCATTTCTGGTTCTTGAGAGGAGCATTTGTGTGTGGGCTTGTGGGCTCGTGTGTGTGTGTGTGTGTGTGTGTGTGTGTGTGTGTGTGTGTATGTGTGTGTGTGTGTGTGTCTCTCACCACTCTCTGGCCTGTCTCAAGCTCACTAGTTCCACCTTGCTGGTGTACAGTTAGAGGCTTTAGTCAAACTGTTTAAATCACAGTTTTAATCATCCCTGCAATGAATCAATCTGATTATCTTATTAATAATCTGATTATTAATATACGATACAGATTTTTGAGTGTTTCTGTCTGTTGAATTGCTCCTCATGTTAAGTTTACTTGTTTCCTTTCACATGGAAAAGAGCTCAACTGCCAAATTATTCATAAGCTTTTTCTCATAATGAAATATTCATTAATTGCTGTAGGTTCTTGCACTATATGCCACACACACACGCACACACACACATACACGGACACACATAAAAGTGTGTGGTGAATTTCTGTGGCCTACAGGATGAATTTAAACCAACATTAATCCAATATTTTCTGTTTTATATTTTTTTATACAGTAATTTCAACATTTTTGGAATGTATCTTTCTGTATAAGCACTACTAGCAGCAGGACAAATACCTAGGTATTTATTCAAATAAGGATTTATTATTATATTACTATTATTCTTCTTTTTTTCTTAAATGTCTACAGTTTTTGCACCGGCTGAAAGCCTGACTAGGGCTGCATGCGTATGACCTCCTGCATGTCTCCAGAGGTTTGCAGACATGTGGACTTTGCTAACTTGTGGAACCTTTTCACTTGAGGCGGAGCTTTACGGAAATCATGCCATGCCTCATTAACTCCTACATTACTCAAACACTGACCCACTAATGCTAGTGATGAAGGAAAGCTGGCTGGAGCCATTTAGAATTACGCAAATGAGAATATGCAAACTCATCCCATTAGCTTGCACACACTGTGGCCTATTTGCATGTTTTTGGATGATGTTTTCTTTCATAAGGCTTGATTTTTGCCCATGAGCTGGTGCTCAGACTGAATACATATCAGTGTCAAATATTTCCATCTGAATAAGGCAGAAATTGGCAGTAACCCCACATTAGGCAGAATATCACCTTGTTTTTATTGTCAGCCACCAATATGTGCTCTGTAAAAGAAATAGTTAAGGAGCTACACTGTTATTTCACAGCCTCAGGGCTTGTAGGCTAATTCAGAAAAGCTTATGAAGCCAATCTGTTGTAGTTATGGTAGATATGGCCTTATGAGGCAGCGTTATGGAAACTAAGAAAATGCTGTTTGCATATTTAGACCAAGCCACTGGAGGGGATTGTGATCATAATAATTAGCCAAAATTAGCTTGCATTGGCTTTGGAGGTACATTTTAGGAACAATCGATTGTACAGATGTTCCAGATCGTGTATATGATGTAAACGTTTTGTTCAGGTTATCTTAGTTATGCACTTTTATTACTATAGAGTTTTACAATAACATTTAATGCTTAAAGTGCAATAACAGATCATAAAAATAATAATATGAAAAGAAAAAAAAGTACAGCACATAAGATGTAAAACAGTGAATGGTGTTTAGAGGCGTATATTCCTAAACAATAATGCAATATATATTTTATTGCTCACTCACTCATTTTCATAGCTGCTTGTCCTAATCAGGGTCGCGGTGGGTGCTGGAGTCTCTATCCCAGCTCTCAGGGGTGAAAGGTGAGGAAAGACCCTGGACAGGTCACCAGGGCAGACACACAGATAAACACACGCACACACACACTCACACCTACGGGCAATTTAGCATCTCCTGACGTCACCTGACATGCATGTCTTTGGACGGTGGGAGGAATCCGGAGCTCCCAGAGGAGACACACACAGACACAGGGAGAACATGCAAACTCCACACAGAAAGGACCCGGACCGCCTGCCTGGGAATCGAACCCTGGACCTTCTCGCTGTGCAGCGACTGCGCCACCGTGCCGCCCCATTGCATTGTTGTCTAAAAAGTTTGACACTGTAAACTGAAATCGTGTATCTGCCTGCTCAATATGTGTATAAATTATACTGTGTACAGTATAATTTCTATGCAAATCTACTTTAACCTTTTTTTTCCCTCCTTGTACCCACAAAAATTGTGCTCGCGTGTGTGTAGTGTTGCTAATGCTGTTTTTACAGTGTTGATAGGATGTGAGAGGTTTTAATTGGCACACCTGTCTAACAGCCATCTGGAAGCTCTCAGGAAATGCTGTACTCCCTTTTTACTCCCTTCATCTTGGAGAAGGGAGAAAACATTTCTGAATGTAAAGTATGTTGATATAATGATCTTAATCCAAGTGATTTTGGACTGTTTGCATAGGTGTTCTCTTCATAGAATTTTCACGAAATTACATATGGAAGTATGTATATACATATACACCAGGTTCTTCATCATCATGCTAGTCACTCACATCACTCTGTATACAAAAATGGAGAGAGCTGTGAAAAACAAGTTCAGCGCTGAAGACTAGAAGCTCTCAATAAATCTGTAATGTATATTTTACATGTGATACACAGTATTATATATATTATATATTATATATATATATAATTATTTTGACAAAGCATCACAAATGTACACATGTCCTGATGCTCTAAAAAAGGTCTTTGTGTGTGTGTGTGTGTGTGTGTGTGTGTGTGTGTGTGTGTGTGTGCAAAAGCTCCTTTCGCTCTCTCTCTTTGTCTCTCTCCTTTGAGTCTGAAGATTCATTAAAAAGACTCAATGTGTCAAGCAAGACCACCTCAATGACCTTAGACACACACACACACACACACACACACACACACACACATGATGCAGCAGGTCTATTATTCATGTGCAGTTGAAATGAATCCATGTGAGTCATGAGACTCCACCAAGCATCTTCAATTAAAAAGCTATAAGAATTTAATATCAAACTCTAAATTTAGTCTGTCGTGCTGTGCAAGTAATCCATCTCATGCAGCCAATTGTTTATTTGAACACTTGTGCATTCATTCCCAACGGAGTGTGTGCCTGCGTTTGTGTGTGCTTGCATGCAGGTTAGTGTTTGATCGTTTTGATGGGTTTTCCGTAATTGAAATAGTAATTAATCACCATGCACCTCTGTATGTGTGCGTGTGAGTGTGTGTGTGTGTGTGCTTTCGTTAAAATGGTAAAATGCACTGGTGGACTGATCCAAAGGTGTCAACTGAGCAGCATCTATTTTATAATAATCATGTTATTGATTACTATCAATTAAGACAAATTATAGGCTTATGCAAAATAAAAGTCTTGGTCTATCTGGAAATGTACAAATGACAACAAAAAGCTTGGAGTGTTTGCATTGAGTGTCAGTCCAAAGATGAAATTCTCCGAAAGAAATATAATCACCAGATCAAAACACACAGAACTACATGCTAAATTACCAGTCAGCGTGAATGTGTTTAAGAGCATGTTAGTAAGAGTGGATGGCTGGACGGACAGACGGAGGAACGGACAGACGGACAGATGGCTGGATGGATGCTCTATGGTAATAAAGTAATCAGACTGAATGGTGGAACCTGAGATTTCATGAGGTTTTATATCTTCTCATGAATATATAATTGAACTAAATGATTCTCAGGCTAGATGTTTACAACCCTCTGTGACACTAGCAGTCAGTACCTCCCATGTTTGAATCTTTAAACTCTAGACAGAGCCTACCAATCTTCTCAAGTCACAAGCTCAGACTCGTGTGTCTTTGTCTGTCACCGTGTGGTCATGCTTTGCGTCACTCCAGCCACTAATATGCTTTGCTTCTTATTACAACAACTCTAGCAGAGGCAAGTCAGGCAAAGAAGTTTAGGATTTGAATCACATCACACACACACACACACACACACACACACACACTCACACTCACACACACACAGACATTCCCTGGTTCCTCTCTCCCCCTAAGCTCATGAATATTAATACCCTGTGAGCTCATTGGCATTAACATAGCTGTATTAAGCTGCACTGCCATCTAGTGAGGCAGTCCAGTTCATGAATATTCAGCAGATAGGCTGGACGTGAGGAGGTGGGGGGGGAGTCATTAGCAGAGACAATAACCCAATCAGAGTAAAGGGAGCAGACTTTGTTTGTGAAAGTGAAAATTAAGCACATTGTTCAGATGAAGCCATTCAGAGTGAAGCAGTATAGTTACGGCCTTCGGCCTATTGAAGCATAACTAAGACAAGCACCGTCCTGCAATTGTGATTCGAAAGCCTTTATTTTACCGATTGAAGGTGCCTAGAGAATATGCTCTAACATCTAAGCTAGAAGACCTTTCGACTGAATTCAGTGCAAACGTAGCCTATAGTTATATCACTTTCTTCATCAGTGTGGACTGTGAGTAGTGTGATATCGGGGCACTAATCAAGAGGAAAATCTCTAGAGTTTGAAAGAATGAAGAAGGCTGAGTTCTACTTCACATTCTGTGCTCCTGAACTTCTCATAACCATTCCACGATCCTGGTCTTGTAATCTGAAAGGCAATTCAGTCCAGTTCCATTTTATCACTTTTGCCGCAAATGTTTTTCCAGAAATGCAGATGTAGCCCCCTGATGATTGTCATAGAGAGGAGCAGTGTCAGGCAATAATTTCTAAAAGCTTAAGGAAGCGGTACTGAGAGGAAGAAAAAAATCTGAAGGTAATACTCGGCTTGAGGGATAAGGGCTTGAGGAAGAAACACAGAGACAAACCAAGAGTCTGAAGGTAGTACGTGCTAAGAGCTTGAGGAAGAAACACTGATGGGAACCAAAAGTCAAAAGGGAGGACTTCCGGTGGACATGAGGAAGGAACACTAAGAGGAACCATGTGCCATCAGGGATAGTACAGTTAGGATGCGAGAAGACTGTACTGTAAAGGTAACTTTAGAAACGGAGTTTGAAAAATACAGAAAGATTTATTTTAATCCATAATCGAACCAAATTACTCTGGATTACTTTTGATTACTAATATTCTCTATCGCTTCCTTCTTTCTCCCAAAACTACATAGTCAATGTGAAGCAGCTATAATGGGCACTTCAATCCTCAAAAATGTTCAAAATAGTGTATTACATTCTTTTTCAAAAGTATTCTGCTCTGGCTTAAAGGAGTTGATTTTCTGTAAGCAGATAAACATCTTGTACACTTTACGGCTTAAAGTATTTGGAGGCCAGTTGACACTGAGATGGAATTTTTGGAACATCCTGTTCCTAAACCCTTGTCATTAGTATGTAATTTTCCCCCTGACTGTGACAATAACGCATATGAGAGGGCTTCCCACAAGATTTTAGTGTGTGTGTGTGGGAATTGATAATCTTTCAGTCAAAAAAGCACTGGAGAGATCTGGTCCTGATGTTGGACGAGGACACCTGGCTCACAATCAAATTCCAGTTCATTCCAAAGGTGTTCAGTGGGGCTGAAGTCAGGATGCTGGGCAGGCCACTAGAGTACCTCCAGATCCCGGGCATAAAGCCACGGCCTCCCTTTGTTTTGAGGTGCAAAGTCATACTGGAGCAAGAGGGGACCTCTCTCAAAATATTGCCACAGAAGTGTAAGCATATAGTGATGTGAAATGAAGTGAAAGTGACTATTTGTCATTGTAAAACATAGCGAATTACAACAAATTTAACATTGACATTTGACATTTAACCCACCCACACAGTGTAGCAGTGGATAGTGGATATGCAGCAGTGATGGAGACGGTACTACAGGACTATCTACTGGTTAGGCACTTAAACCTATAACCTTCCGAACCTATAACCTAGTTCTGAATCACCATCACTGCCCCCAGTTGTCTAGAATACCAGAAAACCTGTTACCACTGTTCCAGGGTCCAGTTAAACGTACTTCAGCAACACTGTACATAAGGTATCTTAGGCTTGATCCTAACACCCAGTTCTCTGATTACCTTCAGGGGCAGTGGGACTCTGGAGTGAGTGATACAGTAGATGATAGAAATTCTAACTGCACTTCAAGTTTTTATTGCTTATCACATCATGGCTGATTTGTTGTTGATCGTAGAAGATTCTGAAGCATAGTGGCAGTACTAAACTGTAGTACTAAACTGTCTTGTTGCATCCAATGGTAGAGTCACTTTAAAAAAAAAAACCCTGAGCTCAAACACTTGGCCACTGTTTGTCTTTGGAAGCTGCATGGCTATGTGTTTGAATTTATACACCTGTTACACACCAGTGTGCACATTCCATGTCATCATTTCACCCTAAACAAAGTTTTGTAACTTGCCAACATCTGGAAAGTACAACTTCATGCTATAGCCTTCTGGGGACAATCCTAACATGTTCCCACAATTCTAGATTTAAATGAATTGACATGAAGCAGCTTGTACGAGATGTTATCAAAGGTTACTGAGGCAGGTTTAGCAGTCATGAACTTCCCGACAGCTCTCTTCCTGTCAAGTCTGACAAATCAGCTCTGATGAGTTATAACACCCAAGAATTCCTGGGATCAAGCGGAATATACAAGGTACAGTGAAAATGCCTACCCCATTACTGAGTTAGTGTCTTTGACATGATGGAGGTATTCTTTGCACGCTTGTAAAAGTAGAAATTGAAGGGAAAAGCCAGTGTTTCATTTGTTGAGTTTTGGAGTTTGTATATATTAAAGAGGGTGTGTGTGTGTGTGTGTGTGTGTGTGTGTGTGTGTGTAATGAAGGACAGCTGTTACTTTGCTTTGCACATATGTGATGTATTATAATCCAGTAATGGCTTCGAGTTATGACAGAGCAATGGTCCCAGCTCTCATGCCTTATATTTGTTTTCCTTATACAGGGCCTCACCAGGGAGCTCGTCCAGTGGGCTCAGGGTTCTCCACCCAACTTTACACTAGGCCTCATGGTGTAGCTCGTTCACAGGGCTCCTTCATTTTCTTTACACTGTACCTCATGGTGCAGCTCATCTACAGGCCTGCCTTGTTCTCATTCAACTAAGCCTCACAATGCAGCTCTTCCATGGGGCTGCCTAGCTGATTTTAGACAGAGCCTATTGGTGCAGCTCATCCACAGGTGTCCCTCACTCTCTATGGACTAAGCCTCAGAGCGCATCTAGCCACAGGGCTGCTCAGCCCATTTTAAACAGGGCTTAATGGCACAGCTCATCCACAGGGCTGCTTTCTCCCGTTAGCCTGAGCCTCATGGGGCCCTGGACTGCCTAGTCCATTTAGATTGGGACTTGGGCTCTACAGAACTTCCAAACCCACTTTCGACTCAGCCTCATAGCGCAGCCCATCCACAGGGCTGCCTGACCCAATTTAGACTGGCCGTTCTGTGCAGCTTTTCCACTGGGCTTCTTAAACCACCTTAGAATAAGCCTTATGGTGCAGCTCGTCCATAGGGCTGCTTATCACACTTTAGATTGTGCCTAATGATGCAGCTCTTTCACAGAGCTCCTTATAGATTAAGCTTCACTGGACAGCTCAACTACAGGGCTGTTTGGTATTAAAATTGGAATAAAAGCCACCTGATCAGAGTGTTGCAAACTGCTGAGATGATAAGAAGGAAATAACCAGGAAATTAATTAGGCAATTAATTGATTTGTAATTGGTGCTCCTGTGCAGTTTGAACTCTGTTTTTATTCTGTGGGTCTTGGCTCTAGGGCAGCATGCTGTGGACAATGTGGAAATTCAAACGCTCAGCAGGATTTGCCTTTCAAAAGTGATGAGATAGGAACAGGAAAGATGTAAGGAGGACAAAAAAGAAAAAAAGTGAAAGAGAGAAAAAGAGAGAGAGAGAGAGAGAGAGAGAGAGAGCGAGAGCGAGAGAGAGAGAGAGAGAGAGAGAG
>CM029392.1:4022146-4024646 GCA_017165825.1 Hepsetus odoe
CTCTCTCTCTCTCTCTCTCTCTCTCTCTCTCTCACTCTCTCTCTCATCCTTTTTTTGCCTGTGCAGGAATGTAGAAGACAAAATGTTTTGAATCACACATGGAGAGAGACAAAAAGAGAAAAAGGCTGAAAAAAGGAGGTAGAGAGAGAGAGAGAGAGAGCGAGAGAGAGAGAGAGAGAGAGAGAGAGAGAGAGAGAGAGAGTAAACAACATGATGTCCTCTAACTGATGGGACGAGATCTGACAGGTAAGTGACAGAACGCACGGAGGCGGTGGAGAATAATTAACCTTATATTTCACAGTACATCTCTATACACTCCTTTCTGAGAGGAGAGAAAAGATAGACACTACAGAGACACTACAGAGATAAGGAGTGAATGACAGTGAGAGAGAAAGAGAGAGAGAGAGAGGGAACGACAGAGAAAGAGTGAAATAATGACACATAGATAGTGAGAGAAGTGACAGGAAGAGAGTGAGAGGTGACAGTGGCAAAGTATGAGAGAAGAAAGGGGAAAAGGAAAAAGAAAAGTGAGGGAATAACACAGTGGAGAGTAGAGAGAGGGAGAGGTGACAGAAGAGGAATGAAAAAGGGAAAAAAGAGTGACTGAAAGACATAGATGAGTTAAGACTTGGAAAAGAGAGAGAAAGAGAGAGAGAGTGCCAGAGAGGGACAGAAACAGGCAAAGAGAGAGACACAGAGTGAATGACAGAAAAAGAAACCAAGACAGAAAAAGAAGAGCAAACAGGGAGGGATGGAGAGAATGTCCGTGATGAGTGAGGATGCGAGAGGGAGAGGGAGAGTGCGGGTATTGGGGTAGAAAATTGAATATATGTGGCCTCTTTGCGGATGTAATGTGATTGCGTAGCGGCCGTGGGTGGCAGATCTCATAAGGCAGATCACTGTTCAGGTCTGATTTCAGACAGATGTGTCGGGGCAGCTGGGCTCTGGCCGGGCGTTTGGGCGTTAATCTGCACAGCCTGACAGAGTGTAATGAAGGAGGCAGAAAGGAGACGCCTGTAATGGATTTATCACGACACCCAGGAATTCCAGCACTGCTCCGGTTTGGCCTAATCAGATCCATCCAGTTCAGCTCCAATCCTCATCGACTGCTGCTAACATGCTGCTGTTTTTTCACCCTGTCCATGCTCCGCCCACAAACGCAGCCTGCTCTAAATTGCTACGTTCTATCAAGAGAACAAACTTCTTCACCTTTAATATTCTGGAAAAATGTGTAAAATCCAGTGCAGGCAGAGGCTTAAGTAACCCATCGTTTCTATTTGCTAGGGAATCATTATACGATTTGATGCCTGAAAGAAATAAAATGAAAGAAATGGGAACTAATGGTTTACTATCACAGGCTGCAAAGTGCCTGAAGATACAAGGTTCTAGATCAAGGGGTTCCAACCACTCAGCATCAGCAGCAAACGGATCACCTAATTATTTGGAACCATCATGATAGGTGCTTTGTTCTGAATGAATGATTCACACCTAGGTCGCTGTGTCAACAAAAAAAAGACAGTCCTCTGAAACGGATCAGATACAGAGACTCAAACTCTATACAAGGCGCAGTATACACATTTATTCCTTACTTAAGAGATTTCACTTCTGAACTTGCACAACCTTTTCCCAAAAAGGCTTTTTAACAGTTGCTTTCAGAAATGCATGACTCTGCCCTCTAGTGGAAATAAAGTGAGAAAGTGAAAGTGACTATCCTTGTCATTGTGATCGATAGAAACTGTGCACCAAAAAGATCAGAAAGTGCTCAGAAATCATGGCGCAGCGGTGGCCTAGGGTTTAGGGACTAGGCCCCAGCATCGGCAGGTCTTGAGTTCGACCAGTTTGAGATCTCAGACCAGTAGGTTGCCCTGAGGTACCCCTGAGCAAGGCGCCGTCCCCATGACTGCTCCCCGGGTGCTGGATATGGCTGCCCCCTGCTGAACATGTGTGTATGAGTGAATTTCGTTGTGTTTCACTATGCGCTGTTTCACAATGACAACTAGTCACTTTCACATCACTTTCACGGTCAACTGCATATGAGTTTGTTATGTAATTAAAAGGTAGAACTTGGAAAAGGTACAGGGCACTTTTCCCCATATTTTACAGGCGGACAGTATTTAATGTCTATCAGTAGAGAGAGATGAACAGAAGTCTAGCCAGCTAGAACCCGATATCCCCACCAGGTACGATACATAAGATCACATCAAGAAGCTAGAGCTTACTATAGTAGCTACAGCTACACAGCTGAAATCCTCACATCTTCCCCATCTCAGCTGACACCAGCGATACTCCAAAACCACAAACGATCGCAATTCATAGCCCGAAGCTAATTACTTTGATGGTTTCAAAATGCATCTTCACTTTTGAGCGGCAGTGTGTCTCACACACCCGGGCTGTTATTAGCGCTTTGTTAGTACTGTTTAACAGCAGGAGGTAAAGTTACGACGCCGGAGCGTTCCCAGAGATCGGCCGGAGGCGGCTCAGACGCCCCGCCAATGGACCA
>CM029392.1:4027146-4029646 GCA_017165825.1 Hepsetus odoe
GTCCATCCTCGTCACACCCAACGAAAATCTCAGCATCTTTAACTCTGACACCTCCAGCTCCAGCTCCTGCCTTTTCGTCAGTGCCACCGTCTCCAACCCGTACAACATAGCTGGTCTCACTCTTGTAAACCTTTCCTTTCACCCTTGCTGTCACACATCACTCCTGTCACTCTTCTCCACCCATTCCAACCTGCCTGCACTCTCTTCTTCATCATTCACACACCCCGTTACTCTGAACTGTTAATCCCAATGATCTCTTTCACTAGACACGAAAATATTAATATTTTTTAAAAGCCCCCCTTCTATGGGACAGCCCAAAATGTTCTGGACATTACTAAATTTAACTATAAAATATGTGTTTTTTTATGAAAAATGTTGCTGTAATACTGACCACAGACTGTAGCAAAACCACATCTTCAATCCTGTAGCTTCCAAGCCAATACCTGTTCCAGCAACATCTAACATGCTAACAGAGAACATGACCTAATCTGTAATCTGAAATGACATCTTGCATTAATAGCTATCAAAAAAAAGTACTGACACTAATCAGCATTTTAAATATAACGTATCATGACAAGTATTGTATCAAGGACTAGCTGACAACACCCTCCCTTAAAGCATGTGTATGTATCTGTGTGTGAACATGAGAGGATGTGTAGCATTCCCTGCAAGCCTACTCAACTCTGAAGGGTTATAATCCTCACATGGGGACTCCAAGCCCATCTATAGCTATTTACATACATTTACATATTTCTCATCTCACTAGTCCGTGTTACTCTTTTATTGGAGAAGTGGAAATGGTGATTAGCCAACTCTATTTTAGCGCTCTTCTGTCCCATCCCACCTCATCCCTCAGCCCCCTCCAACCCACATAAAACATGCATACAGAGGCTGAAAGGATGAAGGACTACAGAATTTTCTAGAACAGAGCCAAAAGCTAGCGGTGGTAATGAATGCACAAATGAATAAATGAACACACACTGACTGTCAGAATTAATGATCGAATGAAATAATACATGCATTTATGGAGAGATAGGGGGAAGTGTGAAAAGATATATGTAAGGATACGGTATATGGATGAATTTAGGAATGATTAACCCTTTAATTCTCAGTAGAGCATCTATTTCTATCCTTTTCCCCTCTGTCCTCTCTTAATCACTCTTTCAAGAATGCCACCATCAGATTTGTATTTTTTTTTATGTATAATGAAACATTTGATGAGCAGAGTCATTTTTTTGAGCCGTAATACCATTAATACCATTCCGCCAACACATAAGTAAGAAGAAACTTCACGTTCCAGAGGTCTTTCATCGTGTAAATCCCATAGAAGCATTCACATTGCACACATTTGCAGAAACAATCAAAGTTCATCCAACAATAAAGGCAGCATGTAGCATGGAGTGGGAGAAAACTGGGTTGCTGACATGAACCTCCCATTCCACATAACTAAACTTTTTACTAGGAACAACAAGGGCCTGCAAAACTCTCACTGCTTAGCATTAAAGAAGGCCAGAATGAGCGATGGATTGATTTTAGCGGTCACTGACTTCACACGCAGAAAAACCTACATCCATGATGTCAACCCACATAATCAAGGCCATAAAAGGTGATTAATGAGCACTTGAACTACTTTAACACCTTGAAGGCTGCAGCCATCACTGTCCGTTTACAGCAAATGTAATTACGTAACACATGATTAGTTGCAAAATTAATATTTACATTGGAACTGTATTGACGGGTTCAAGATTCTGACTTGATTTTACCAACAAAAAAGAACTACACAAAATTATAGCTTTTTGTCCATCACAAATAATAAACATCCCTTCGTCTCGCCAACATTTTCTGAATTAAAGGTTTCCTTGCTTTGCCAATTACACTGGGGTTTTACTTGCACAAGGCTTTCTAAAACAGAGACTGTCTCAAAGCCTCTTTCCAGGGATGCAGGTGCAGCCCCCTAATGAGCGTCGTCAAGGGAGTCAGTGTCAGCTCTCTATGAGCATCAAGAAGAACCACTGAAGGGAACTCTCAGCGAGAATTAAAAGGCAAAGCTCTGTAAGTGCATGTGCAAGAAAAGTGCATATAATCCTGCAGGATGAAGTAGGAATTTAAACACTTCCTAAACTACTCAGCTCGTGGTTTTTATGACGGCGGTGATAAGAGTTCAGGCTTGACCAAATGTTAGCAGCTGCAAGATGCTGACTGGCTCACTGGATTGTTTGTCAGTAAAGAAGTGCGCAGCTTTGATTATTCAAGACCTGTGGCTGCGAGAGGAAGAGAAATGTGGGTTGTTTTTTTTTGTGTGTGTAAAAGCTGGAAAAGAGAAATTAGCACAGAACGTCAACCAGCCTGTTATGCAAGAAGGATTTTAGTTGAACTGTTAAAAACGTTCTGTCTTATGTGTGTTCAGTATTGCTCTTGCCATCGAAGAGTGTTTATGAGTTCAATTATTCAGGGCTCATTGGTCAGAAATTGGTTAGAGACCAAATCCACCCTGGATGAT
>CM029392.1:4042146-4074646 GCA_017165825.1 Hepsetus odoe
TATTATCAGGTGATAATATGTAATAAGGCATAACCTCACACACACACAGACACACACACACACACACACACACACACACACACACAAACACACACTGTTCTCAGCCTGGAGTAAACAACATGTAGCACATTCCACTCAAATTATTCTCCCAACAAAATGAAATGATCCATTGTTCATTAAACAGAACACACACACACACACATGCATGCACACACACACACACACACACACACACACACACACATAGGGAGAAGAATGAAAATGAAGATGCTGCATTCATATAGCTGCGTTTATTTACTTTTTTTTTACTGAAATAGCACAAACAAAGCTGTTCATAAAAAAGGGAGAAAAAGAAAAAAGAGATGAGAGTTACAATTACAGATAATTTAAGGATGCTGTTACTTAATTTCCTCTTTTTTTTCCTCTCTATCTGCCTCCTCTATCTCTCCCTATTCTCTCTCTCTTCCATCCCCCGCATCCTTCCATTCCCCTCGTCTCTTGGCCTGTTTTTCTCTGTATATCTGTTTAACCACATTCCTACACACTAGCTCGAAATCCACATACAGTCTATCAGCCGATCAGTCAATTAGCGAGTCGATCTAGATGGACCGGTCTGTGAAAAACAGAACCGAATAGATCTGTGTGCAAACCGGCTCTCATCTCGCTGGTTCAAAATCAATCGCGTGTCGCACAGTAATAGCGTATTTTTACATCCGGGCTTTCATTTCCTCATCTCTCTCTGAAAAGTTCCTCCTTCCCAAATAAGGATGTCAGAAAAGACTTGAAATAAAGGCGAGATAATGAAGAGTTAATCAGATGCAGCGCGAGTGCCTTACACACGTGCTGCAACCTTTTACATACACACACACACACACACACACACACGCACCGTGAAGGTTGGGCTCAGTGGCAAAGTGACCTGGATCGTCTGGTGACTGTAGCTATTAGAGGCTGCCTGGCGTACATGGCGGAGAGTAGGAGGCGAGAGGAGGGGAGAGGGAGTGAAGAGAGAGAGAGAGAGAAGAGAGAGAGAGAGAGAGAGAGAGAGAGAGAGAGAGAGAGAGAAAGAACAAATAAATTGAGAAAGAGAGAGAGAGAAAAGGTGACTGAAAACAGAAGAAGAAAGGGAGAGTTGGAACGAGAGGACAAGAGAGTGAGAGACAGAGAAAGACAGAGGCACCATAAGCTTTTCTTTATTAAGAAAAAAGCTCTAGACTAATCCAAACCCTCCACACTCTAATAAAGAGGAAAAAAATAATCATCTCATCTCTCTCTCTCTCTCTCTCTCTCTCTCTCTCTCTCTCTCTATCTCTTTCTCTCTGTCTCTCTCTCTCTTTCAGAGAGTCTGTCACAGAAGAAGAACAAACTGACCAACGGCAGATTATTGATTTGAAGATGTCCACTTAATTGGGTTATGTCCACTTAAACATTGAAACTGTCCATTACCCCAGCCACATGTTCACACACACACACACACACACACACACACACACACACACACACATACACACATATTTACCAGTGAAAACAGAGGGAGAGAGATAGACAGAAAGACAGTCAGAAAAAAAAATGAAACTTAAAAACCGATAGATAGATAGATAGATAGATAGATAGATATATAGATAGATAGATAGATAGATAGATAGATAGTGTGTGTGTGTGTGTGTGTGTGTGTGTGTGTGTGTGTGTGTGTGTGTGATTATACCTTCTGAGTACGTGTGAGAGTGTGTTAGCACATTCTTTTCTGCATGTGTGTGTGTGTGTGTGTGTGTGTGTGTGTGTGTGTGTGTGTGCGTGCGTAACATCCATGTGCTGCATGCCGAGCTGTGACCTGGTTATCAAGATAAATAATTTATCCGATAAAAAGGAAACTTCACGGATAGTGCAGTGGGTGTGTGTGTGTGTCATCTTTCTACCCTTGATCTATTTTCGTAATTTCGTCCCGGAATAGAGCGACGCCCCAGTTTAACGTCCCACCAGCCCCAGAATCATGGCTATTCTCGTCACGGACTTTGAACGGCGGTGCTTTGGCCAGTCATCTGAAGGTTAATTTTAATCTGAAATTAGGCTATGGTGCAAATAATCTAGACACAAATGAACTATTTATTAACTTCTTCTTATTATTTTAATTATCATTAAAAGGAAGAAGAAGAAAGAAAATGAATCTTGCATTAACGCATCTAAAACTTTCATCCAGCATGAACAGGGTTCTCTGAAATGAGAAGAAAAGGAAAACTAAAGAAAGAGAGAAAGAAAGAAGATTCTGTTACACCTCTAAGCACATCACTTGCACATGTTGAATGTGATGTAAATGACATGTTGATTTGCGAGAAGCTCTCAACATGCAGAACACGCTCAATAATTCATGACCTACAGAAATAAAGTGAGACTGCATCGTCCCTGTAAACCCACCCTAACGCTGTCCCTGCTCTGTCCTACAGGGACAAAAAGCACATGTTACCGCCATACACCCTCCAAAACCCTGAAATTACACCATAGTGCGAATCAGCGCTGCTTTATTAACCCCTTCAGCTCTGAGGTCTCTTTTGACTGCACATCCGCACATCGCTTTCATACATGGCAGGTGTTAAGACATCAAATAAATCCACAATAAAGACAGCGAGACACGTCTCCTTCTCACTCTTCCAAGTGCAAACTGAGCTCGTTCTTTTAAACATGCTGCCAAGCCGCACGGACTCGTTACGGTATACAGCATGCCCGTAGTGTGAAATTAAAACTTGTGTTAAAAAAGTCTGTTGCCAGGACCGGACGCAGATCTGCGTCTACATGGACGTGTATTAGCGAATGACTCCTGATAGGTGGAAGATCAGTGTTCATGATGAAGAACGTTGAGCCTTGACGTGTTAAAAGATCTCTTTCTCACTCTGTCCCCTCCTGAATTCTCTTTGCAGAGCATTAGGGCAGAATAAAGCTGTGCACTCATGACTTATTCATACTCTGCATGTTTAATATTAAGCCCCACGCCATTCAGAGCGGATGGATGGATGATTAGATTCATCCTCGGTGGTGGAGGTGAAGCAAACACACACAGGGGTGTGCGCGTGTGTTTCCATGTTCTTCTGGACCGAAAGGTGTAAATGCTGCAACTAAAGCAGCTCTGATCTTAACCTCAGCTGCACTTTGTTTTTGTCTTTTGAGAAGACAAATGTCTCTCTTTCCGTGGAGCCACCGGTCCATTCATGAGCTCCACTCGTGCTTCATCCCTTATTCCCCCCACCACCTGCCCCCGAGTGAAGAGACGATCAACAGAGTGCAGGTGGAAGGGCTGAAAAGATGAACCGGTGTTGCTGCTGAATGATGGCGAACAGAAAGGAGGCTCAGCCCTGGACCGACCATGTTCAAGTGTCCATCATTTCATCTGTGCAGAGAGTCAGAAAAGTGAAGAAAGTGTTGCTGCTGTGTGTTTTTCTCTTGTGCAGGACAGAGTGGACTGTCCTGAGTCCAGTCACTGGTTTAAACATCCGAGAGAAAAGCTCAGAGATGCGAGAGACCAGTTCTCCATGAAGAAGAGGAGGAGGAGGAGGAGGAGGAAGATCTGGGGTCACAAAAGCAACACACACATACACACACTGTCATATACCTATACACACACACACGCACACACACACACACACACATACTCTCATATGCACACACTTGGACGCACACACATCAATCGCAACCTCAATCTTCCACACTCACTTTCACTCTCTTTGCTTTTCGCCTCCCTCACTCTAGCTCTCTCTCTCACACACACACACTCATATGAAGCAGACACATGACAGCAGCGCGCGTGTGTGCGCGAGGAAGTAGATCTATTTGGTGTCGTTTTGTCTCTGTGCCTTGCGCTTGCGAGTGCGTGTGTGTGTGTGTGTGTGTGTGTGTGTGTGTGTGTGTTACAGAGAGAATGAGGTGGCCACATTATTAGAAACGGAATCCCATAAAAACCAAGAGCGGATCGGTTTGGCTGCTGATGTTCGGTCGTCTGAGAAGCCCGGTCCAAGCACGAGATCGACCATCACACACACACACACACACACACACACACACAGAGAGAGAGAGAGAGAGAGAGAGAGACCCAGGCACCCTACCGTAAGACGCTCCAGCTCTTGAGCGGGTCCAGCTCCGAGATGATGGACACCATGCTGCTGCTGGGCACGCGCTGCTCAAACTGCTGCAGTAAAGTCCGAGACAGACACACAGACACACACACAGACAGACACACAGACAGACAGAGAGAGAGGAGCGCTCAGACTGAAGCTCCGCACGCGCACTGAGCAAGACACACACACACAGACACGCACACACGCTCTCTACTCTCTCTCCTTCTCGCTCATACACACACACCCCCCACACACATTCTCTCTCTCTCTCTCTCTCTCTCTCTCTCTCTCTCTCTCTCGCTCTCTCTCTTCCTCCTCCGCCCAGCACTGCTGCTGCTGCATGAAACCTCCACCTCTCCCTCTCTCTGTTTCTCTCTCCCCTCTCCCTCTCTCTCTCTCTCTCTCTCTCTGTCTCTCTGTTCTCTCTCCTCTCTCCCTCTCTCTCTCTCTGTTTCTCTCTCTCTCTCTCTCTGTCTCTCTCTCTCTCTGTTTCTCTCTCTCTCTCTCTGTCTCTCTCTCTCTCTCTCTCTCCCTCTCTCTCTCTCCCTGTCTCTCTGTATCTCTCTCCCTGTCTCTCTCTCTCTCTGTCTCTCTGTCTCTCTCTCTCTGTCTCTCTGTGTCTCTCTCTCTCTCTCTCTCTCTCTCTCTCTCTCCCTCTCTCTCTCTCTCTGTCTGTCTCTCTCTCTCTGTCTCTTTCTGTCTCTCTCTCTTGGTTCTCTGTCTCTCTCTCTCTCCCTCTCTCTCTCTCTCTCCCACTCTCTGTCTCTCTGTTTCTCTCTCTCTCTCTCTCTCTCTCTCTGTCTCTCTCTCTCTGTGCCTCTCTCTCTCCTATCTCTGTCTCTCTCTCTCTGTCTCTCCTCTCTCCTCTCTCCTCTCTGTCTCTCTGTGCCTCTCTCTCTCTCTCTCTCTCTCTCTCTCTCTCTCTCTGTCTCTCTCTCTCTGTACCTCTCTCTCTCTCTGTCTCTCTCTCTCCTCTGTCTCTCTCTCTCTCTCTCTCTCTCTCTCTCTCTCTCTCTCTCTCTCTCTCTCTCTCTCTCTCCCTCACTGATGGATATACAATCTTATGTCCACATGTTCCTCATCCTCTCTTTATAGTAACTTTTAGTCATAGTTACAACTTAATTGCAGAGAGATAAACAAAATAAATAACTTTACTAGGAAGGCGTAGCTATTTCAACTTCATTATTACTAGAAAGGCATTATAATAATTGTAATAGTATAACTAGAAAGCACAGTTAATAATAATAATCCTTCATTTATAATCCCACGAATAGGAAATTACGTTCTCTGCATTTCACCCTTACACACATGTGCAGCAGTGGTGCTATTGAAAGCGCCCGGGGAGCAGTGATGGGGACGGCACCTTGCTCAAGGGTGCCTCAGGGCAACCTACTGGGAAGGGGTTCGAACCCCCGATCCTCCGATCATGTGGCTAACGCCCTAACCACTAGGCCACCGCTGCTCTGATATGCTCTGATACTATAACTCTGTTATAGTAAGAAATGTCTGCTTATAACTTATAGTATACTAACTCATACTAACTCATAATATACAAGGTACCGTCCCTGTCACTGCTTCACGGGTGCTTTCAATAGCTGCCCACTGCTGCACGTGTTTGTGTGCATGGGTTAAGCATGGCCCGGTCTAGGGGCAGCGGTGGCCTAGTGGTTAGGGCGTTGGCCGCATGATTGGAAGGTTGTGGGTTTGAATCCCTTCCCAATAGGTTGCGCTGAGTTACCCTTAAGCAAGGTGCTGTTCCCGTCACTGCTCCCCAGGTGCTTTCAATAGCTGCCCACTGCTGCACGGTGTTTGAGTGTGCATGGTTTAAATGCAGAGGTCCAGTTTCGTTGTGGTTCACTGTCTGCTGTGCTGTGACCTTGCAATGAAAATGGGTTGTCACTTTCACTTTCACTAACTCATAACCAGACATGTCCAGCTATACTTAGTTTATTATAACAAGAAAGTAATGTCTACAATACCTTTATTATCAAAACAAGAATTGTTGTTATCATTATCATAAAGCAGGTTTTCAGTAACTTTATTATACCAAGACTGGTAGGAAAACAAAACGTTTTAATGTTTGGAAGGTAAGGAAGGTAAAACTGATAAAAATATAGCAAAAAGGCAGGATTACAGTAACTAATATAACAAGACAAGCACAGCTACACTGTTCTAACACTGAATTGCACTAAATCTTGAAAAGCAATTATTTCCTTCCAATTCTCAAATTCTCCTCTAAAGACACAAAAGCAAAAACCAAGTGTGTAAAATTTTGTGTGTATTTGAGTCAAATTATTATTTCTACCTATCCTACCTGATGCTCTCTCTCTCTCTCTCTCTCTCTCTCTCTCTCTCTCTCTCTCTCTCTCCCTCCCTCTCACACACACAGTGTACAGATGCAATCTTCACTTTTATTGCACATGTCACTTTGCATTAGCTTGAGACTGGCAGGCTTCTTGAGTGGCAAAAATATGACAGTTGAGCTGTGGCCTTCCAGTAATTTCCATTGCAAATCGTGTGTCCTGCAGTGAAGCAAGTGCAATTTTGTCCAAAACATTCACAAAAACAAAGGGCTGTAGCCAAAGGTTTCAAGTAACCTGCACAGGGAAGTGAAGCTCACCTTCAGCTGGTGTGCAGCAGGCGTCTTTCCTGTTGTGCTGGAGATACAAGCCTAATGAAACACATTATTAACTCCAGTTTGCGTTCGGAAAAATGAATTGTAACAAGCCAGGCTCGCCTCGAACCAAGAGGGGTTGTTAAGTAATGTCAGGTACACCTGATTGTGTGGCTTCTGACACTGTATGGCATACGATTAGTTACTAACTATAGCAGCGGTTTTCTGGGTTTTTACAGATCCACTCTTTTTTGTGTTCACATTCTGATATTGGGGCCAGACATGGCTGCCTTTACTCTTTATGATTCCAGTCAAGGAGGACAAAGCAGTTGACCTTTGCTTATTTTATGTGTGCTTTAAACTGCTGTGCAAATGCAAAGCTATGCAAATGTGTTCCTTCCAACTTGCCTCCACTCTATACTGCTCACTCAGCCAGAGTTTTGTAGACTCTCGCACTACTTACACTAGATTTTTATGCAAAAATGATTTTCTATTCTACCACAATGACTGTCTATTTTGTCTTGGTTCCCTTCATGGTCACATCACGTCAGGGCCCGTCCCTCTGTGTTTGGGGACCTAGAATTGGCTCTTCCTATCACTAGCGCCAGCCTGGATCCACCAGTATATGCAAAAACAAGATTATGGGTGGCCATTAAGGCTGTGATATGAACTCTGAAACGTCAAAAATGTTCAAAATGAGAAACAGCAGCATGCCGTTCAAAATGTGTAAATTATAAGCATAAGATTAAAAAATTAATGTTCACTTTTGCTACCTAAAACTGAGTTTTTGTGTTAAAAGCCAGCTAATGTAATGAAGGGGGTAATACCAAATGCTAATATCCTGCTCAAGCAAGCACAGAACACACCTCCAGAACGTGTCCTTGGGCAAGACTCCTAATTTGCCTACCAGACAATTATTAGTGACGTGATGTGACCCTTCATGGTCACATCACGTCAGGGCCCGTCCCTCCTATGTTTGGGGACCTAGAATTGGCTCTTCCTATCACTAGCGCCAGCCTGGATCCACCAGTATACGCAAAAACACACACATATATACTTATACCTCTTTCCGTTAAGCACATCTCCACATTTCTAATGCTTTTTTCCCCCTCTCTCTTTGTGTTTTGCTTGTTGCCATGTTCTCCTTCTCTGTTGCTACCTTCCTGTATATAAACCCCTGTCTGTGAACATGATGAGGGTTGAATTTTCCCTAATGAAGCTAGTCAGGCCACGCGGCCTGCTGCTCAACCACACAGGTTTCATTATTTGTGATTTGAGTTAAAACCACTGGCTCGTGTCCAGCTGTGGAAAATACAAAAAATTCACATGTGGAGTAATTCTCGCTTGAGCTAACTAAAACAAGCAAGGGGAACTCGAAACCGTACATCCATGCCACATTTATATTAATCCGAGACATCCATGAATAAACCTAATTGGACTGCATAAAATTTGCGAGTAAGATTCTGAACTGAAAGTAAAAATAGTTCATATCTAGGCTTCGTCCTTATAGCAGAAATTTACTTTAAATGCTCTTAAGGCACCTGCACACCTGCTGTATCTTCTGAAATCACAAAAAAGTACCACCCTTTGCTGCAGTAATAGCTTTCAAGAAAAAGCTGGCCGGGTTCAAGAAAAATCACGAACCTGCTGGAGGGTCTAAGGACCACTTTGAGGCGACCTGCCTTCGGTTCATGTGCAGTTGCTACAGAATAGGAGACATTTCCACACCCGAATGAAGTTGTATGTAAATGTCACTATGTGATTATGTCATTATTAATTATGTAATAATAATTAAATAGTGTTGCAAAAGGACACTAAGTAAGGCTTATTGTTTCCAGGACTGATTACCAATACCTGTCTGCTGCCATATGCTCACATATTCCGAATGACATTAATTACATGGTACATGAATTGCATCCACCAGACCAGTAGCAATCAAGAGGACAAACGTTGAGGAGTTAAAACCTTAGGCCTAGTTCCTCTGTCATGTGGTGCGCTGGCTCATATCTGACAAAAGCTACTTCCTGTGTGACACATCACCACATCCTGTTAATGCCTCCTGCTTTAAACGTCCCTTTAGACCTGTTCGGGGTGGAGGTTGAATGAGAAAGAGAGAGAATGAGAGGCAACGTTTATGAGAGAGCGTGTGTGAGAGAGTGAAAGAGTGTGGAATGCAACACCAAGCTCAAAATGAAACAATGAAGAACCAGTGTGTTCTAAACAAAGATTAATAGGTGTCATGTGTGTTGGTGGGGCTGGGTGGAGGGTGGAGCGTGTCTGAGAAGAGAGGAAGAAAGGAGATGCAACGAAATTCAAGACAGGCGCAGACAACAAAAAACAACGTAAACAACAGAATGAAGCACCAGCAAGTGTCGTATGGAGGCTTAAAATGGTTCATTTGTGTCATATGAAGGCTAATGTGCATCATATGAGATTCTGCTCAGTCCTTTTTCCACTTATCTAGTCTTGTCCAGTCGGTGATTCCATGAGGTTGCACTTCTGCTATTGCATCTTTCACTTCTCTGTTTTGGACACATAAAAGTGGTGGGCGGAGTTTAAAGCAATGGTGAAATTCCTGTACTTGCACACTCACACTGTGAACATCGAGTTGTGAATTTGTTCTCTGCATTCAACCCATCCTACACACACCGGTAGTGAACACACACCCAGAGCAGCGGGCTGCAATACCTGCACCCAGGGGGAGCAGTTGGAGTTAAATTTTTTGCACTTGAAAGGCACTTCCACTATAGATGCAGGAGCCTGGAAATGTTGTTCAGCCCCTCCCACCACTGGCCCACATGTTTCCTCCCAGTCCAAGGGATTGAACATGCAACCCAGGGCTGTGTTTCAAAAGATAGGTTTCAGATTTAGCAAGTCTTGTGGGATGTTCCCAGAATGCAGTTGTTATTATCTGTCAGAAGTGACCCATGTTAATATCTGTGACACGATCATGGCCACTCAGGGCTCATGGATGGCTGCAAAGAGTATGAATGTGGTTCAGTCCCACAAAAGAGCCATTGTAACACAAGTTGCTGTGAAAGTTAATAATGGCTGAGACACAACGATGTCCTGCTTCCTGTTTATGGGACTGCATAGCATTACACCAGTCAGCGTGCCCACACTGACCCCAGTACTCTTCTGAAAGCATCTACAATCTCAAGCTTTTGAAACGCTCTTTATGTGAACAACCATTTTTTGTTTCTTTTTTGTTTCCAATCTGCCAGCATTTCTCTCGAACTTTATCACTTCCTTCCAGACAGGAAGATTATGGGTGGCCATTAAGGCTGTGATATGAACTCTGAAACGTCAAAAATGTTCAAAATGAGAAACAGCAGCATGCCGTTCAAAATGTGTAAATTATAAGCATCAGATTTAAAAAATGATTGTTCACTTTTGGTACCTAAAACTGAGTTTTTGTGTTAAAAGCCAGCTAATGTAATGAAGGGGGTAATACCAAATGCTAATATCCTGCTCAAGCAAGCACAGAACACACCTCCAGAACGAGTCCTTGGGCAAGACTCCTAATTTGCCTACCAGACAATTATTAGTCTGTTTTGCAGTGCCCCCTAGTGGAAGAAATCAAATTCTATCCAAACATCCACGGTTGTACAATAAAATTAAATGAACTACTGTTTCTGGTCAGCGCCACACTTTTGGGACACTTCTTCATTTTGTACTGATGGACACTAAGCGGCTGCAGCTTCACTTATTAAATTAAACTTGCATTAAACGCATTAAATCAGTTTGAACATGGAGAACAATGTGGGATGCACAGATTAAATATTGGCACAGTTCTTCAGCATTCAGTTTGAAATATTTATGCATATATAAAAGCTCGGTCTCTTTAAAGTGCACTTGTTTTGTTCAGTCTTCAATTTGTGATGTTTCAATGACATTTCAAGTTCTTAACGTTCTTAAATACAAGTACATCAAATAGAGGAAAACAGATGAAAAGGTCATCTCAGCTCAAAAGACACTTAAGTCACTCCGGATTAGAGCATCTCTCAGATGCTTGAATATAAACACTATGGCATTTCGCTTGGCTTTGTTTTCATAGCCTACTATTCAGCCTGAAACTAACAAAATACTTTTTGCTACATTGTTCTTACGTAAAAATTGCTCTGATCTACCCAAACTTACATTTTTGCATGCATATCCACGAAATAAATGTGAAAAGAATGACATTCTCCAATGTCAAGTGAAGCATCGGTAGCTATGTAAAAAAAAAAAAAAAAAAAAAAACACATTATTGGGAAAAGGACAGAAAGCAATTTTGATATGTAAGAAAGAATATGCAAATGAGCCTCAATTTGCAAATAAGTCACAGGGAACAGTCTTCTTTTATGCATCATAAGAACAACAGTTCTAAGAGTGTCTCTGTGGCTGTTTTGATTGAATCATGGTGTTCATGTAGCCCAATAAAAGTGAATTCTTTGGGTTATAATAACGCAGGCCTTTAACCGTTTCTCAATATTGATTCTCCAGTTCATTTTTAATATATTGCATGACATATCACAGCAATATAATCCCAATGCTGAAACCGATGTGGTGTTTGCTGACTTTAGCCTTTTTCCCTGCGTAATAAAGTGTTGAATCAGTGGAAAAATGATCAAATCCGATGGATTGTTTTGAAAGTTACCCCTGCTTCTAGTAATGGAAGCTTATACCCTGTCATTTAGTATCAGCCAAGCTGCTTAAATAAACCATCACACAATTGCCTCAAATCCTGCATGCGTCTCAAAAAGAACGGGTTTCTGAAACTGTATGACCTTCTGTTCTGTATAACACGGATAAAAGTACGTTACATCGCTCAAAGCTGTAGCTGCATTACTTAGTCAATTAGTTGTTAGTTTCAAAAGCCTTGTAGCTGCAGTGCAAAACTAGAGCAAACTTCAAACACCCAACACGCGTTGCCTGGTCAATTACTTTTAAGGAAAGAAGGAAATGTGTGATTTTTCACATAAAACCAGCATAATATAGTGGCCAAAAAGTCAAGCACTCCGTTCTGTAATGTTTCTAGAGCCACACGGGGAGTCAAAGAGATATGAGGGAGAGGTGGAGATGAAAAGAAAGAGAGAGATTAATGCCTTCTCCATCTCCCACCCATCTTCTACAATGACACACACACTTACACTAGCCTGAGGATCTAGCCACAAATCACATTCAGTGTGATCCATGCTGCTGATCTAAATAAATTATGTCTAACACAAACCTCCCACAGTACGGCTCTCCTTTCTCCTCACCGCGAAAGAGGAAAATGGGCAAGAAAAAATAATAGGAATGAAGAAGAGAGAAAGAGAGAGAGAGAGGAAAAAACAATGTGTACTTGGGTGTGTGTGGATGAAATAAATATGTGGGGATTATTTCATAAACGCGATATTTCCTTCCTTTTGTAAGCCATTTGATGCTGTCAAATAAGCCCAGAGCCAACCACCCACGCGAATATTGTCTTTAAAAAGGCAGACTTGATGAGAATCCTTGTTGGAAAAGAAAGAACGGGCTAATTCCGCTATGAATCAAACCGGTGAAGATGAGCGAGGGGGAAAAAAACCCTAAACTTAAGACAGGAGAGAGGATTTTAAATGCAATTATGAATGTGTGTATGAGTGTCTTGGAAATAAAGGTTAACAGATAAGACAATCTCTCTTGCTCTCACACACACAGACACACATGAATCTGTAAAGTATGCAAGATCAGAGCAATCTGTCTGATTCTGTGTGTGTTATTATGCACTGGTGTCTAAGACCTATGAATATATTACATTTGTTGCAACATTTTATGAGAATGGAAAAGTCTCTCTTGTTATTATAATGCTTATCAACAGACTAATCTCATCACCTCTAGGAGAGCTTTAGATTTAACCGTACAATACTGACCTCTCCTGCTCTTAAACCTGCCCTATTTTTTGGAAAAGCTTAACAATGCCAAATACACGCCAAAGGTAAAGTTAGTGGAGTCATGAGCCCGAAACCTCAGAGATCGGATTTAAGATACAAATTGGTCCTGAGCGGGGAGTGCTCATCACAATCTAACCCTTTTTCTTTATTATTAAATGCTCTTTATTACTTCATAGGAGTAAGAATGTTACATCAGCAATAAATGTTCATTCAGTTTGAATTCAAAACACTCCAAGATATATAAAATTACCCATTTTTAGTTCAGGCAGGTTGGAATGGGTGGAGTGTTGCTGGGGTGATTTGTGACAGACGGGTACCAGCTAGAGTAAAAGGGAAGGTTTACAGGACAGTAGTGAGACCAGCTATGTTGTATGG
The DNA here is from genome assembly GCA_017165825.1 of Hepsetus odoe. Classification (NCBI taxonomy): domain Eukaryota; kingdom Metazoa; phylum Chordata; class Actinopteri; order Characiformes; family Hepsetidae; genus Hepsetus; species Hepsetus odoe. The sequence goes on from CM029392.1 coordinate 4,055,136, forward strand.
TTTGGAGACAGTGGCACTGAGGAAAAAGACAGAAGGCGGAGCTGGAGGTGTCAGAGTTAAAGATGTTGAGGTTTTTGTTGGGTGTGACGAGGATGGACAGGATTAGAAATGAGTATATTAGAGGGACAGATCAGGTTAGACGTTTGGAGACAAAGTCAGAGAGGCAAGGTTGCGTTGGTTTGGACATGTCCAGAGGAGAGATGAGGATTATACTGGGAGAAGGATGTTAAAGATGGAGCTGCCAGGAAAGAGGAGAAGAAGAAGACTAAAGAGGAGGTTTGTGGACTTGGTGAGAGGACATGCAGGTGGTTGGTTTGAAGCAGGAAGATGGTCTGCTGGGGCGACCCCTAAACAAGAGCAGCCAAAAGAAGAAGACTCCGTCACTAATTTTCATAGCCACTTGTTCAAATTAATCACTAGTCCATCGCGGGGCAGACACACACGCAGGCATCTGTCTGTCTTTAGATGGTGGGAGGAAACCAGGGCTCACATGGAGAACATGCAAACTCTACACAGAAAGGACTTGAACCACCCCGCCTGGGAATCAAACCCAGAACTTTCTTGCTGTGAGGCGACCACTGTGCCACTGTGCCGCCCTGTATAAAATATATTTAAACATTAGATCAGTCTCAACTATCCTGTTAATTCAAAAGAGCAAATGAAAAAAAACACCAGATTTTATTGTTTCCAACAAATTCCAGCGTTACAAATGTTGCATGCCGTTAGCTTGGCCTTGAACGGTTGAGATGTTACCATATCATTTAGGTGCTAAAGTCTATTTCATGAATACTGAGAATTTAGCCACCCAACTAAACATCTGCATCTGGGAATCCGAAGGTAAGGGAGCTGTGAAAAGAAGACGATGGGACAGGAGGACAGAGTTAAACTTTAGATACAGAGCTGTTTTACTGCCACCACGGTTGTGAGACAAAGCGTCCAACTGTCTTTGCAGGAAGTGGTGGAGCTTTCTTTCATTTCCTGTTTTGGTGAATGGTAATATGAGTCATCTCAAACCATAAAAAGCGTATCTTCTTATTTGAGTAGAGTTTTAGTTTAACTTTCTCCCTCTCCGCATCACTGAGCATGCACAACATACTTATGTTGATGGCGTCAAGGGATTTATGTTGATGGTTGTCACACATGGCTGCATATGTGGTCGAGCTGCTGCAATGTGCTAAGCATGGCTATTCAAATTTGTACTTATTTTATCACTTCTCAAAACACACACGTGATACTCATGCCAGTAACGTGTGCATCTCAAAAGCCACCAACCCCATTTTGCTAATATGTTTGTAAACTAGTATTCTTTATATAGTTTAAGAGTTTTATAAAGACGTTGAGCAGTTCATTCAGTAATGACTGATGCTGACATATGTGGCTACGTGGCTCCTAAATAATGGTTTTTATCATGCTGTACGACCTTTGCGAATCAAAGATGAAAGACAAATGATGTTTCAGCAGTAGGTTGTAACCTTTTATTCAGCTAAAGATGGTGAGAGGGGAAATCCTCCAGGTAGTGATGTGTGCAACACAAAAATAACCATGTTCTTTCCTACCCAGTGTGAATAAATTGAAAAAGTGTGGTAATGAATGAATTCAAAAGCAGGTCTGCATCTGGTTCCTGTCACTGTCCTGTGAAAAAAAAAAAATTAATTTAGAATAACACATTTTGCATCATCCTGAAAATCACCCTGTTTGCATGTTTAACCACGAATTATTCAGGTTTTTCTTTTCAAACTTCAGAAGTGTTCTTTAAGGTAAAGGTGATGGATTTGTGAGAATAATCTTACCTATACCTAAGCTAGTCTTTACTCAGTAACATTCCCATCTGGAATAACCTTCATGTTATTTTAAATTGATTTATGAAGGGAATTCAACAGAAGACAGACGCTGGATGTGCTAAGAAGATCCAGTGCAATTCTAAAGGTTACTCGGTCCTACTTTTTAGCTGCTACTTCTGCACTTCTGCTCACACTATTCCTTTGAAAAGTGCTTTTGCCTTCACCGGAGTCATAATTTCCACAGATGTAATAACACTTTACTGTTGCATGGGTTTTATCCCACTCTCATTACCTCAGTTTAAGTACCAGAGGATAAGAGTGCAAACGAGACCTTCCTGATATGGCATAAAAATACGTCATACTCCACACACTCTAAATGTAGCATTTATCCACAATCAGTCTAGCTACTTACTATGAGGACAGCTGGGTAGTTAGCATGCCGTGGATGAGTTAACACTAACAGGACAACATGGCTTCATGTCCTCATGCTGTTTGGAAATCTCACAGGCTCACGACACACTAGGAGACGATGCTGGAGACAGCATGTAGCTAGCCTGTCACACAGCTATAATTACCCAAGAGATATGTGCATAATTATGTGCAAATGCAATAGGGGCCTACTGGATGGCATAGAAAGCCTGGCATTACATGAAGTCCTAATCTTTACACAACATCCACTACTAATAAGATTTGTAAAGATGTTTATATAGACTTGATCAATGGATTGTAAAATATGCTTCTAGGTTAAAGGTAAATCAATTAGATTTACTTGCACAAGGGACATCAGCTAAATAATTCAATTGATATTGTACAGTTTCAGTTATTGTACAGTTTCGCTCCCAGGCCACAAAGTCAGTCCGTTTGTCAAAGCTACCTGAGATAACCCTTCGACAAAAATTGTCCGATGGGTTTTTGATTTTTCCTTCTTCCTTCATTACTACCTATTAAACTACTTAATTTGAAAGAAATGTTAAAGCAATCGCACTTGGCCAGTCTTGACCAAACTTTTCATGGACCAACCTTCCAAAAAAGATTCTTTGGATTTGCAATATGTGAAGAAATTTGTCTATTATGCCCAGTCTGGTGGCAAAGCTGATAAACAGCAATGTTTTGAAATCTCAGCAAGACGTTCATTAATTGGCACAAATCTCAGTATGCCTGCCTACAACCACATAATAAATGAATAAGTAACTACTTCAGTGACAACACGTGCCAGTTTGTCTCTACCAACACCATTTGCAGGGAGACATCCAATGTGATTGTGTGTCCCTGCAGTGTTACTTCCTTCCCCCACAAAAGCCCCTCTTGCTGAACAATCTGTGTCTTGCATATATTAAATGTTAATAGAATAAGTATGGCTACATGAACAGAATTGCAGCTACATCTTAACAGCATTTTTTAGAGTTGACCCCTGTTTATATATATATATATATATACAGTGTAGAATAATTCTGCACACCTTGATATAGAGTGTTGAGGCCACACCCTCCCTCACAAGTGCACGTGATCTGATCTGCTTAAATCCAATCAGCTTTCAAGTTTACACAAATTGGAGTTGGAATATATGCAGAAAAATTATATGGTCAAAATACTCACTTGCATAATAATTGTGCACGCAGTGTAGATGTCTATGTTGGTAAGTTTGTCCTTAAGAGTGTTAAAGTATTAACACCCTTAGTGCATTGCATTCTATATGGCAAGTTGTGCATTGTCCTCTTTCTTTAATGTGACACAAACCATGCAGTGTGCACAAGCCTTCTGTCAAGAACAGACAAACAGACAGCGGGTCTGTTATCCTAGCTTTTTCTTCTAAAATCAAATTACAGTCCAGTTCCCAAAGTACATGCTAAAATAAATCTTCATTGCTGGCAATAGCTATTTGATAGCTGGTGGCATGGCTACTATCAACCTTTATTACCTCTTTGTCTTCATGGCTGTTGCTAGTCTAACATTAGAGTTGATTATTTATATACTTATACACATATATAATCACCTTAAACAGATTCTTCCAGAGGTAAAAAAAAAAAATCAACATTCATGACCATCCCCTAAAATCCTTAAAATCATATGGAAATGTAAAATTAGGTAGAACAACTCATATGGTTTTTATTCAGAAAGATTATTTATCTTAATACACATCAAGACAGTAATTGGCCAAGCTGTTCTAACACTTTTGGAGGGGACTGTATATTTAAAACTTTTACCTGCTGTGTACACCTCTTATGAAGCTTTAAAAAGTTGTATAATGAAATATAGACTTCAGACTTTATTAAACATTTGATGATCGGTGGTAGGAGGACGGGAACCATGATTTTATTGGCCAGTATTGTTTCTCCACCTGCTGGTGCATTATGATGTAATAAAAACATTGGCAAAACTTGTTACATTTTAATGAAGGATTGCATTTAAAACAGCTTTTGAAAGGCAGTGATGAATTGTGCTTGGAATGAGCAGGAATGAATTAACAAGGTGAAAAAGTTGAATGGAGGGCTAATAAGAAAATAGGTCAGCTGTGTGAACACCAGCCACTGAACTGTATGAAGGCGTTAGTGTAGGAAGGTGGAAGGCATCTAGCACTGGAGAGGTAAAATAGGCCAAGCGCTGTTTGGTAGCCCAGCATAGACGAGATTTCTCACAACAGCTGGGGCACCGCACGCAGGAGCACACACAAAGACACGCAAAGCTGAAAAAGGCAACATTTCAGCAGTCACCTGAGAATCTCAATACCCTGTGGCATGTGTGGGTGACACATGAACACATGTGAACACACACACACACACACACACACACACAGCTAACACACTATAGCGCGCACATCCTTGGCCTTAACACCCCAGGGCAAAAAAGCAATAACAACAATCTCCTACCTGTCAAAATAATCCCTAAAACACTCACACACATACACACATTTACAGCATTTTGGGGTTAAAGGTCAGATTTGAGCCTCCGTCTGCTGGCATGGCCGAGATGACTTGTTCTAGAGTTGAAGAAACATGAGAATGGCTATGTTTGATCCAAAGCTGGAAGAAATTTGTGTGTATATGTGTTATTGTACAGGCTCAGCACTCCTGTGTTTTTCCTCAGGTCATTTTTACAGACACAAAGCTTCTCCTTTCAGTAGTGTTTACACGCCGAAGCCATACCAATGCTTAATCCCCACAGAACCAACCAACCAAAGAAAGAGAGGCAGAGAAGAAGAACATGAAAAAAGCAACCATAGAAGAATAGCACGTCTACAGTTCAATCTGAGGCCAGAAGAAACTTAGAGATCTTTAAATCTCTCAGTGGCCAAACATTTGTTAACAAGCAGTGCGGAGGACTATTCACATTTTATGCAATGAGTAAAATCACACTGCTGTCATAATAAAAACCCGTTTACGCTCCCTTTTCCCTACACCATTCGGTGTATGTTTCTTTTAAGACATTGCCAGGAGATACAAGGTTTGCTTACAGCTATAATAATTGCAGTTTATTGTTTTTTTTTTTTGTTTATGTAGTGTTTTAGTGGGTTTTTCTCTTTTGAGTCTTGGTTCCCCTCAGTGTTGGTCCAGCTCTTGTAAAGCTTTCCCTTTTGATTCTTGGTTCCTCTCACTGTTTCCTCCTCATGTTCTTAATACTTTTAGGAAGGTTGTCCTTGTATCGTCTTGGTTCCTCCCTATATTTCCTCCTCAAGCCCTAACATAGTTTTTTTTCTTTTGCGTCTTAATTCTTCTCAGTGTTTCATCCTCATGCCCTGAGATAGTTTTCCTTTTGAGTCATCATTCCTCTTGGTGTTTCCTCCTTATGCCCTTATGTAGTTTTTCCTCTTCAGTCATGGGTCTTCTCTATGTTTTCCTCTCATGCTTTTACAGAGCCTATCCTTTGGAGTCTTTGTTCCTCTCAACGTTTTCTCTTAATTCTCTTAAAGAACTTTCTCTGTGATTTTTGGTTTTTCTCATTGTATTTTTTTTTTTCTCATGCTCTTCAGGAGGTTTTCCTGTGACTGTCTAATGTTCTGTGGCAAAGCTTTTTTCCTGGAAAGCTGCTTAGGAACAATATTTGTTGGAAAAGCAAATACAAATGAAACGTAATTCAATTTAATTTAATTAAAGCAACGGCTTGCACAGTTCAGTTTAGGTTTAATAGCACTCTGAACTTTCCTGTGGTGTGTGTTTTCTGCACTGAATCTAGAGATTTTTGCTGAGCTGAAAGCCTCCTGTGCAAACCTGCTGCGCATGGGGAACCAACAGTGACGTCTCTATGGGTGGTGATCCAAAGGAGGCCGGCTGTTCTGTTGAATATAAACCTTGATCGCAAAAACAAAAGGACAAAGAAAATGTATGCTGCCACTTGACATTTGTGGCTTTAGTTTTTTTTCAGCAGAGTGCAGTCACTGTGCTGTTCAGAAATTTTAATTGCTGTTCAAAAATGGGCTACACATGTACTAAAGGACCAATCTAAACATTTTCTGATGCAGATCCATGTATAAAAGGACCGTAACCATCATTGTAATAAATAAATTGTATGAATAATGTAAAATGAATAATAATTGTTTGACATTTTATTATTAAATGAAAATAATGAACAATATTTTCTAATCATACAATAATTTTTGTTCCTGTGAATATGGGATAAAACGTAGAAATAAAACATGTTCTAATGTTCAATGTTCTAATGTATCTAATGTTTCTAATGAGTCCTTTTGAGATTTAATTTAAAAAAATAAAAAATCAATTTACTCATGATTTTCCATAATAAAAAAGAATTTATATTTTGCAGTGCGTTTTATGTTTGAGATGCTTTTACATTTGATTGGAGTAAACTTACAAAACATAATAGAAAATGGTACAAACATGTAAAAATAAGGTCTCATATTTATGTCAGCCACCAGACTGAGACAACTGCTTAAAGACTTGTGAGACAGGATTGAGTAAAGACATGGATCTTGACAAGGATACAAGAACATTTTGGCAGGACTGAAAATGCCTTAGTTGGACAAGTAACTCAATTGGTGACTATGAATGAGATCCAGAGATCTCTTGAGGACAAATTCCTTCACCCAAACTGTTTTGGTAGGCAGACGCCATTCTTTATTAAATGACACAAGATATCTGCTGGGAGTTTTCCAAATGACTCTCAGATCATCCTCTGGTGTGATGATACCAAGACTGAACTATTTGTCCCAAGTTACCAGTTGCCTATGCGTGCAGGAAACCAGGCATTGATCGTTCCCTTATTAATACCATCCCTTCAGTCAAACATGGTGGTAGCAGCAACATGCTGTGGGCATGTACTTGTGCAACACAGACTAGCCAGGGTAGGGCAGTGGTGGCCTAGTGGTCAGAGACTTGGCCTCATGATCAGAAATGCGTGGACCTGTAGGTTGCTATGAGTTACCCTTTAGCAAGGCATTGTCCCCAACACTGCTCCCCAGCTGCTGGATATGCCTGCCCCCTGCTGCATGATGTGAGTATGGGTAAAATGCAGAGAGGTGTTTAACTGTAGTTCACTGTGTGCTGTGCTGTGTATTTACAATGGCAATTAGTCACTTTCACTTTCACTAAAAGGAGCTAGAGGATGTGCTCATGATCTAAAACACACATGCTCATCTGTGAAGCAGAGTGGAACCCGTGTCACGTCTATGGGTCGCATGGCTGCTTCTGGAAAAGGCTCCATATTCTTTACTATAGCAGAACTGACTCTGAAGTCTATAGACTAATAAGGAGGAACCTCACCATGCAGATGAACAATGATCCAAATTATACTGCCACACAGCCAGACTAGCAAAGGACTTAACCTGGGAAAGACATTTTGGGAAAATCCATGGCTTGATGCAGCTTTTTAAAGCAAAGGATATGAACACAAATATTGTGTCATTTATTTTAAAACTTTTTGTTCCAATACTTTTAGTGACTTGGAAAACTGTTTGTCAAAAACAGAATGTGCCTTGCTCTGTGTAATTTAACACATCTAGACGTGAAAGCAGGAAGTACAGGCTGAAAATCGAATCGGTCATATTCATTTTTTTGATCTCACACTCAAATGTCTTTTGTTTATGGCAAAAACAGATGAATTGTTCATGCTGTTCCAGTACTTTTGGAGGGGGATGTATATGCAGATGAGATCGCAGCACTCTTTCCAGTAACAGCAGTGTGCTGTGAGCTGAGGAGTATAAGGGGCTAAACTGATTCCTCCTTGTTGTCTTTGTGTGTGACGTCAGTGGAGCTGACAGAGGATCTGGAACAGCTGGGGTTGGGATCCATCCAGAGCCCCGTGGCTCATACAGTTCTAGACCCAGCCTGGAGATACTCAACCAAAGGGTCTTTTCTTTTTTTTTTCTTTTTACCTTTTTCTGGTAAAGGATTCAGACATTTCTAAGAATCTTCTTCTGCAAATGGTGTTCAAAAGTTCTGCTGTGGGGATTCATGTATAAAGTAGTGATTTATAGAATTATATGTAGAAATATATGTTTCCTTGTTTGTGTTTTGCATGTAAACTTGCAGACACAGGAGTCTTTAACCAGTCAATGATTATTTTAGTTGCAAACACAGTGTAATTCTGGTTTATCAAATTCAATTATCCTGCATTCGTTCTATACATTATTACTGACATCGATTCACTTATAAACTGGCAAACGTTATTATATCTGTGCTGTTGAACACTTATATATCCATGTGCACCTAGCCTTGTGAAAACTGAAAGTGTTCAAAGCAGACATGCTGATGCATTATGGGAAATGTAGTGTGTATTGAATTTGTCATGTTTGTGTAATTTACCCAGCCCTCAGTGTTAAAACTGAATACTTTATTTATACTTTATGTATATTTGTCAGTATACAGTCTCATTTTATTCATTTTTCTTAAAAACCTTTAAACAATAAAGCATCACATGACTGTCGTATTAAAATCCCCCAACGCCCATGCTGGTATTCTTTTCTGGCCGCTTGAAAACATTAGCTGCCTTTGGCACTGAAAACTGAAATCAACAATAATCCGAATGACTTTAAGAACGGAACTCTTGTGCCATTAACTTGAATTAATACTGAAAAAGTGTTTTTGTCTTTTGCACATTGTCACAACAGATTACAGCAGAAACTACTAGGAATACTAGATTTAAGTTAGATGTGTTTTTTTGGTTTTGCTTTCTCACTCAAACACACACACACACACACACACACACACACACACACACACACACACACACGTAAGCACACAGATGATGTAAGTGGTCATCTGTTTCTAATTCGAAGTACAACCCTTTCCACTTTTCACACACACACACACACACACACACACACACACACACACACACACACACACACACATACATCTTTTTGATGGTTGAGCATGTTTGCTGGTATTTGGCTGTCAGCCTCAAAATTCTTGCAGTTTGATTTAAGAGAACTAAAACATGAGACGCCACTGAGAGCGCTTTAGACATACACATTCCTCCCTGCACATAACTCTCTCTCTCTCTCTCTCTCTCTCTCTCTCTCTCTCTCTCTCTCTCTCTCTCTCTATACACATGCATGCGGTGTATGTGTGTTAGGTTTAAAAGACAAAAAAGAAGATATAAAGTTTTGTTATGAAAGTGATAACATAGAAAGTTCCCTGCAGGAATCTCTTTCCTGCATTACCGCAGTTATAAACAATGTTACTCTTGGTTTGTGCCCTTTTGAAAGCAATTTCTGCAATGTGTTTTTGCCTTAAACTATAATACCAAACAAAACACTCATGATTAGATATTTTTATGATTCTATAGCGTGACTACAAATGAGCACAAAAGCTAGTTTGTTAATGAATTATATGCTGGTCAGGAGAACACAGATGAACATAGGTTTGGTTCCTGCCCTCTCTGTGTGCTACAGCCTTCACACGGATCATCAGTACTTGATTTAAATGAATGAAGGATTGATTAGATAAGATTGCTATTGGATGGTGACTGCGCCGTGAATAATAGGCCTCCTCGAGTAGAGGCCTGCAATGTCAGATGTTTTTTATTTAGACAATTCTTTCTAATAGATAATATTTCTTGTTTGATTGTGTTTATGGAGTTGCTGTACTTATTAGGAAACATAATGATATAAAGACCTTGCCGGATTGATTGCTCGGAGGTCACTGAAGAATTTCAGTATACATTTGTGTTTTAGCTACACTTTCACTTTAAAAGTGAAAGTGACAACCACCAACGAAATTGGACCTCTGCATTTAACCCATGCACACTCAAACCCGTGCAGCAGTGGGCAGCTATTGAAAGTGCCCGGGGAGCAGTGATGGGGACGGTACCTTGCTCAAGGGTACCTCAGGGCAACCTATTGGGAAGGGGTTTGAACCCCGATCCTCCGGCTAACGCCCTAACCGCTAGGCCACCACTGCCCCTTTAATGCTCTAACACAGTAATACAGGGCTGTGTTTTACAAGGAGGTGTGCAACACAATAATAATAAAGGAAAACGTTCATTTGTCATGGTTTGAGTGCCTTATTGCATGTGTATGTGTGTGAGGGTGTGTGTGTGTGTGTGTGTGTGTGTGCGCGCGCTTGTGTATTTTTAGAGGCGGACAGAGTTGGTTTTGTTTAGTGTTGGGCTTTGGAATTGGAATCATGTTCAGTCATGTTCGCTTTAGGAAGGATTAGGGCTGAGATTGGGGTTACGGTAAACTTCACCCTAACCCCTTCTCCCCAGACACACTCACACACACACACACTCCTCTGCTGTCACGTAGGAATCCTATTAAGGATGTGTTTACCTGTGGAGTCAGGCTCGTGTGTGTGATACATATCTCCGCAGTGTAGTGACACACTCCAACACTCATTGCCACAGACCCAGAGGAATAACACCACAAGTGCCGTGGACACCGACTGTACACACACCGCCACACACACTCTAAACTTCTTCTCATAAAACTTTAAAGGCCCATTTCTTACATTTTACTTGTTTTTTACCCTGAAGTCTACTAGATGTACAAAACCAAATCTCTAGAGTCAGGACACATATTGAACAATAACCACTTTGATGCAATGGTCTATAATTGGCATTAATTCATCCTTTTTTAATTTATTTCATATATTTAAAAGAACCCAAAATGCCCTTTAACATGACAATATCATAACATATATACCAGCAGAAATGGTTCCTTGGAAAAAAAAAAAAATCTTTCACATGAGTTAAGACCTTCTTTCCCTCCTAGGAAGTTGGAGATAGCAGCATTTGTTCTGTTAGCAATGATTTATTTGACCCATTTGCATAAAGAACAAATAAATAAACAATGCATTGTGATTTGACTTTTCTAGACCCCTCTTTAAGGAAGATCCATGAAATCTCTGCAGTGCAGAATCAAAACCTGTGTTCTTTTAGCCTGCAAATAATTTTCTTAAAAAACGTATAACAATCATTGTTGCGCACGGTTGCATTTATTTTAATGTTGTCTACTGCTCTTGTCTGTTTATTTGCTAAAATCTATGATGGTCTACCTCACTGAATAACAATGTTTTCAAACCCGAAATAATGACAGACACTCAAAACTGTCAAATAATTATTGTGCAGCAGAAGAAAAAACGAACTGCTAAATTGCCTCCAAGGTGTGTGTGTGTGTGTGAGTTTCTGTGTGTCTGCCTTATCCTGGTGACCTGTCCATGGTGTTTCCCTGCCTTTATTGTGCTGGATAGACTCAGCACTGCCCATCACCCTAATTAGGACCAGCGGTTTAGAAAATGAGTGAAAGTGTGAGTGGATCATTTATTATTCCACATAGTCTGCACAAATAGTTTGCAGTTTGGAGAAGATGAAGCTATCTAGTTTTTCAAATGTTTTGTGCCACGCTGCTCGGAAATATTCGTTCCTCCATACGATCCCCTACACAGCAACTCGATCAAACCCCACTGGGCCTAGTCCTGATTTCATCAGCCCATCACACACATTAGCTCAATAAGCATGAGCCTCGCATCAGTCCCTGAGTTGCAGTTAGAATCATTATGCTGTTCTGTCCTATTACCCTCTTCTTCTCTGTGGAGCAATCACTGTGTGATCTATGGAGTAATATTAGTTAGTTATATGAGCTGTTATTATTGTCACTAGTGTTATTACTGCCATCATTATCAAATCACTGTTCCACATCTGAACATTACAGCAGCGAACTCTCAGGTATAAATTAGAGTCATGTGTTAGCCCTTGATCTCCAGCCTTCTTGAGAGCATATATACCTCATTACATTATTAGGACTAAGGTCTGAGTTATTTATTTTAGGTGAGTGAAGAACTGAACCATGCTCAGTTAACTCATTTATTCATAGGGGTGTTGGTGGTCTAGTGGTAGGATATGTCCCAAGAGGTCCCAGGTTCCCAGGCACTTCTACCACTGGGTTCTTGAGCAAAACCCTTAACCCTGAGTTGCTCCAGGGGGACTGTCCCTGTAATCAGGAATTGGACGTTGCGCTGGATAAAAGCGTCTGCTAAAAGCTGCAAATGTGAATGTAAATAGATTCTTGAATAATATATAAATTGACATTAAAACATATGCATATATATATATGAGTGCACGTATGGGTAGATAGGCTGTAGTCTTGTAGTGACCATTGAAAGGGAACAGACAGAAAAACAGATCAAATGATACACACATACTGAACACACCCTAGATATCCATATGTCCATCTGTTTCTCCTATGTTAAATCTACACAGGAAAATGTGATCACAATCTGGCAAAGGAATGGTTAACAATGCACCTGTATTGCTCACAATCATTCAGTATCTTTTCACTTGCACAAAACCAAATTTTAGCTGCTCAAAAAAAAGAACATTTTTACGTAACTTTTACGTAGTAAGCGAACTTTAATGATTTTTTAAACCAAATAAAAAACCTGCCAATGAGAAAGCATAAAATACTTTTTTTTTTCAAATGAGCTACAGATAATAAAAAAAACATCTAAATTAAAGAAACAAAACAGAAAAGTTTAACCAAAATCTTACGCGAAGTCCAAACAACCTGATTTCCAGGGGGACAAAGATCATTTTGAACAGTGGTGTTCGAGGAGACTGAGTGAAACACACAGAACTGGGAACACCTGGGCCTAGGAGGGATAATGCACTGGCACACTCACACACACACTCACACACACACACACACACACACACACACACACACACACACACACACACTGAGAAGGAGGCAGGACTAAAATGGGGAGAGCCAAAACAAAAACTAAAGCACATGGAGAGGAGCACATGGAAAACACAAACAAAGAGAAACCGTCAAGACTCAAGGACGCCACAAGGCAAAATGTTACAAGATAAAAAGAAGAGAAAATGAGCTTTAAACGAGAAATTTCAGGGTATCCCATACTTTAAGTTTTGGTTTTACTAAATAAATAAAATGAACAAGGACTTAAGTTGATAGCAGCATTAGGTGATGACACATGTATCATTATGGATGTATGTCCATTTTACATTTTTATTTTGTGAGGAAACCGATATTCTTATTGTTATATTGATGTTGTTTGCTCTTATCATGAGTCAGAAAGCTACGAATCCCACTGATACATACATGGTTATTAGCAGAGAGACAGAAAGGCAGATGGACAGAAAGAAAAATGATAAGAGGAAGGACAGAAGAAAGTGAGTAACAGAGAGTCAGAGTGAGGAGCTGTAATTAGTGACCAATCAGCAAAGTATGTTTTTTCAGTGGCAGTTGCAGATTTACACATGGAAGAATGATTGGATGGATGGGCAGATAGATAGATAGATAGATAGATAGATAGATAGATAGACAGATAGATAGAAAGACAGATAGACACATAGATAGATAGATAGATAGATAGGCAGAGCCACACATATATATATACATGCATGGGACAGCGGTAGATTAGTGTTTAGCGGATAGATCCCAGGATCAGAACGTAGTGGATTCAAATCCCGGACCAGCAGGTAGCCCTAAAGTACCTATGAGCAAGTTACCATCCCCATCACTGCTCCCCAGGTGCTGGATATGACTGCCCCCTGCTGTACAGTGTGTGTGGATTAAATACAGAGAGTGCATTTCATTGTGTTTCACTGTTGGCTGTGCTATGTTTCACAATCATCAATAGTCACTTTCACTTTAATACATACATAGACATGAGCAACGATTTCAAACAACATGATGGATTAACATATGATGAGCAGAAGGTTACAGGATGTCAAGGCTCAATAATGAGTTTCAAGCGCCCCACACACATGCACACGCGCGCGCACACACACACACACACACACACACACACACAATATTATATGAGTAAGAAAAGTGTGTGTGGGTGACAACACTTCAGACATACTTCACACACTGACAGACAAAGTGGTGACTGTGACTCACACTTCTCAGAGTCTCTCTCTCTCTCTCTCTCTCTCTCTCTCTCTCTCTCTCTCTCTGGGCTTATTGTGCTCTCTTTTGAACTCTAGGCCACACATGGCTGGGGCACTGCTAGGGATCGACCTTGTGATTTCCTAATGATTGCACCACTTAGGAGCCCTGGTCACCCCCCCCCCCCCCTTTTTTTTTTTAGCCCTCTTTAAACATTCATTTCTTAGTATGATAAACCCCACCATCAGCTAAACAGATAATATTATCAACAGCACTTGTTGCTAACAGATGATGTATTAAATCTTGAAATTATTCTTGGTGGTGCTAGATTGTCAAAATACAAAGCCCGGAGTACAAATCAGAATCTGAAAATATATCAAACCTGATCTAAGATCAGTCTCTTGGCACTGATTTGCTCCTTGTTTGGAATGGCTGCCTACAGCATTGGAGTTTTGTCGTTTGTAACAGTTCATAAATTGTGTCCTAAAACACCTTCACAAGTCTGCTGCCTTGATGAATTGCTTGATGTGGTTTGAGCAAGCAGAGAGAAATGTTAAGGATCTCTTTGCAGAAAAGTGACTCTTTACCTGCACCTCTGAACTTCTTACTCTCTCACGTTTACTCATTCTGTTATTTCTCTTCTTTCTTTCTTTCATGTGACATTGGACTAGAACAGCATCAATGAGGACATTGCCTTAAGTGCTGTATACTGACTGAACTCATGCAGATGTCCCAGACAATTTGTGCTCTACATTATGTCCCCTAGAATTAACACATACTAAAATAGGAAGAGACCACACATACACAGACACACACTCACATACACACATACAAGTTATTATTTTAAAGGTCCATCTACGAGTGTACCTTGTCGTCCACCACACACATGTACAGATGTGACTGCAGACTGTACCCTTTTGGTTCATTGGGTAGTTCTTGACCTCAGGACCACTGTTGACCAAATCTTACATAAAACATATTCAGCCCAGCAGTTGTGTGTGTGGCGCTGGTCTGAGTGTATCGGGCATGAAGTCTTTTTCAAAGTAGATACCTGAGAACAGCTTTGTGGTACGAAATGGATAAAGATGTAGAGACTAACAGATGGGAAATAGTCTCCAACTGTACAACAGAAGGTTTGAGCTACAACAACGCAGAGCCTGATGCAATCGCACTAGAACCTCTACCCTGTTAACATCACTGCTGTTCTGAAAAGAAGGTGTTAAAACAGAAACTTTAATCACTGCTGGCGATAGGGCAGCTACAGCGGCTGGAGAGACCTGTTTATGCAAGTCATTTCATGTTTTGTTATGTGTTGGATCAGAATTGGGTTTACACTACATAACTATACTGTTCCCTCAATGAATTCAGTGCCGTTCAAATTGAAAACTGCCTTTTAAATCCAGCGGTTAATTCAACTCTTTGAGGATGTGCCATCAGTTAAGCAAAGAGGTCAAATTCTCCGTTCTGCAATTCTCAGAGAGTTGTTGCTTAGTGACTTTGGTATCCACGGATATGGCATGAATACAGATTTATTTCCAGCCACTGTAGTCATCTCTACAGCCCTAGATGCTTGAAAGTTCCTAACAGTTGGTCAGTGGCTCTTCTGTTTCCAGTGTAGTGGTCCCTCTCCATTGATCAAATTGTGCAGAAACAGAAGGCTTAGAGTCTGGACTGGAACTGTATACCTATTGAGTGCACTTATATGGGAGGCGTTTCTGAATGGCTAATGAGTGTAGATACAAGATTATGTCTATTAAACTAGCTGCCCACTTACACACACACACACACACACACACACACACACTGAAATGTAACTGTACCAATGGCTTAGCACATTTTCTAGCATTGAGATGTTCCACGCCGCAGCATTGGCCTAGTTCTGTCTTTAAGCATATTTTAGGTTATAAATCACATTTGTGCACCTTCCTGTGCTGCTATCTTGTAAATGCATACACACACACACGCACGCACACACACACACATTCTCAGACACCCTCAGAGGCAACATGGTAACATTTACTTTGAGTCAAAACTCTAAGGGCCTCTTGCGCTAAAGCTTTAGTGTCACTTTCAGGCACAGATCATATGCACTCTGTGTGTTCAAAACTAACGCATGTTCACACACACAGTGTCCCTGTTAAAATTCAAATCACATCTACATTTGAAGGAAGGCTGTGCATAATGTGGATGGAGATATTACACTTGCAGGTGATTACACGTTCCAAATGGTTTACAGAAGTTTGCGTACCTTGTCATTGGCCAGTTATGGGTCAGTTTTTTTCCAGCTTTAACACAAGGTGTAAATTTGTTTAGTGCTGAGAAACATTTCATAGAAGCAGGGGACATCAATTAATTAATCAAATTAAACAAATAAAAAAAAAGTGCCATCAGAATGACACTTTTTTAACTCTCAGATCAGAATTTGGGAAGATGCTGGCATGACTTAATTACGTTCTTGAACACCATTATCTCTTTATCACTGATTTTTCATTTGGTCCTCTTTTCCTTTGTTTCCAACATTGTAGAGGCATCAGTGCTCATTTTGTGCTGCATCTGCTTTCCAATATTCCTCTGGCTCTCAGTGTGATAGTGTTTAGGTGTGCGTGTGAGTATGATTTTATTCTTTAACACTGTATTATAAATTACATATATTTTTTTATTTCCAGTCAGAAGAGTCTCCTTTCAGATTTGGAATGCTCTGCTAAACATACAACACAAGAAATAATCCATCCTATCACGTCCGCATCTGCTTATCCTAACCTTGAAGGTGGAGAAACCCCCTGAACAGGTCGCCAGTTCAGAGAAGACACTCAGTCAAACACACTTGCAAAGCCACACATAAGGGGCAATTTATTTTGTTCAATTCACCAGATGTACATGCTTTTGGAGCGTAGGAGGAAAACAATGCAGAGATTGGGGAGATCATGCAAACCCAGACTGTCCAGCTGGAAGTTGAAGCCAGTGTCTCCTTTCTGTGAAGCAACAACACATAACACAGTGCTATAATACCATAAATGATTAATGCAATATTGATAGAGATAGCCTGTAGTTTATTTACAGCAGGCTATGGGTACCAAGCAAGACATCAATTAAAGCCTATTCCATGAAATATGCAATGGCTGCTAATTGGCCCTTTATTGCGTAATCGTTAGATGTGTGTTGTCATTGGGTATTCATTTAAATAATCAATTGCTTCAGTCAAGCCATTATATACATCTTATTTATTTTTTTAATGGAAACACTTTGGGAACAAAACACACACAAAAAACTAAAAAAAAAACAACAGACATCCAGATCAGTTCTAATTTCCTGATGATGAAAGTAACCTTTAGATATTAGTAGATGTTCTTACTCTGTAGGGGAGCGGAGATGGGTAACCTTTTCTGTTATCACAAACTGATATTTGTGGATGGATGAACGCGCTTGCTTTCTCTGCCATAAATAAGCTCACATGCTCTACTCGGCTTTGTAAATGTCTGCCACAAACATAAAGACACACGCACATACATTGTGCAGTACAAAAAAGCACAAACGTCCACAGAAACACACACAAACATTAACCCTTCCAGCTGCTGTGATTCACATCTTTCTGCTGTGTTAGACACACCTACATAGTTACACAGCGTCTTCGACGTTTGGCAAAGAAATGCATTTACGTACAATTCATATTGATGCCAGGCTTCTCACTTCTGACTTTCTATTTGTTTTCAAGTCTAAAATGAATAAAATATGTAAAATATTCAGTTTTTCCCAAAATTACATGGTACACAGAAATAACTCAAATTCAGATTCAATTTAAATCTTATCTACTTACGAAGACCAATTCATTATAGACTGAAATTTTAGAATCCATGCCTTCTACAGAATTTGTCCGTTTTTGTCAGTTGTCAGTTTTTTTCAAATGAAACTCACTTTAAAAAAATAAAATTGCAGTCAATAAGTGCAGCTTGAGCAATAATTTAATGTATGTCCGGGGCTTATTTCATTGTGTGTGTGTGTGTGTGTGTGTGTGTGTGTGTGTGTGTAGGTGTGTGTGTGTGTGTGTGTGTGTGCGGGTGTGTGTGTGTGTGTAAAAATCAACTGATGAGATTCAGACAGAAAAGATGTAGGCAAGGAGTGTGTGACCCAGAAACTTAAAAAAAAGAAAAAGAAAGAAACCACGGTATTTATAGATTTCAGGATAATGATGAAAATCCCAGTGAGCTACACACACTCTTGCTTGCACTCCTTGCATCCTATGAACGTTCCTCCCCTCCTTCCCTTCCAGGTCTTTCAGTTTTTTATCCATCCTTTCATCCTTATTCATCTATTTTTCAGCAGTTTAACCATTTTTGGTCTTAGTTTCACAACTCTAGCTAAGCTAGCAAAGATTTTCCATTTGTTATCTTCAATGTAAATTCGAGTCATGACTTGATATGTATTGAAACATCATTGACTCAGGCTGAGACTGAGTCGAGCTGTGACAGGCGAGAGACCTGAAGAAGAAAAACCACGGAGAGATGTTTTTTCATGCGAACGGAGAACTGCACCTGAAAGTATACTTCAACATATTTCAAGTTTTCCTCCATCCATCCATCCATACATCCATACATCCATACATCCATACAGCCATACATCCATACATACATTCATACATTCATACATCCATACATCCATCCATACATGCATCCATACAGCCATCCATCCATCCATCCATCCATCCATACATCCATACATCCATACATCCATACATCCATACAGCCATACATCCATACATACATTCATACATCCATGCCAGTCCTCATAAGGTGAAACATCCTGGGCACAGACAGACAAACTCATACACTCCAGTCCTGTCTTCAGATTGTCCACACAGAAAGGTCCTTGGCCGCCCAGCCCAATCTGACCCAGTACCACACTATGATTCCGTTGCTAATTTAAAGTTATCCTCACAGCAATGAAAACTTTCTTTAAGTGAAGCATTTGGACTGCCTTGCATCTCCATTATTTCCATCGTAAATCTAAATCTAAAGTACTGGTTTTGAATTTTGTTTAACTAGTTAGTGTTGCTGTTGTGTGTTGCTTTAAACTATGCAATACATTAGTTCAGTGAGTTAAAAATGATTAGATTATCATCATGCTGAACATTCCCTAAAACTACAGTAGCTTAGTAGAAGTACTGCAAGCCATTAGCGAGAGGACTATTGCAATCTTTTGTTTGAAAACTGCATGTGGAGAAAGCATGTAATATTAAGGTGTTAATTATTTAGAATATTAATTCAATTATTTTTATAGTTATTTTTCTGGTGCGTGTGTTTGTGTGTGCACACGCGTGTGTGAGTATGTGTGTGTGTGTGAGAATGTAACAGCATGCATTCTAAGGCATTGCAGAAGCAGATGAATCAGTGGGGCAGACATGGAAAAAGGAAAAAGGGGCAGTTTAT